>JAVSBS010016425.1:12588-40433 GCA_033124195.1 Coracias cyanogaster | reverse complement strand
AAGAACTTGCGAACCAGCGTGTGAGTTAGGAGGAGATATCCTCCTAGTGCCCGGCGCCGTAATAAACATACCTGCTTCACAACTCTAAGTTGGAAGGTTCTTTTCCACAGACCAATAATAATAATGTAAAAGTTTATTATCAAAATGAAAAATATATAAAAAACCAAAACTTCCCCAAGAAGAAAATCCAAACTTCTGCTGCTCAGAGAGCAGCCATCCACTCTGCTTAATAAAGTAAAAATGGAGGTTTTATTATTAACAGAGATGATGGTGATTTTTTTTCTCATACATCTCTAAGAAAGAACCAATTTATTCTCAGAAAGTAGCTAAAAAATTTAAAGAACTTGATAAACAAATCTTTGAAGAAGCTACAGGAAAAGGAAAATCACTAAGTTTCCTGCATGCTTTTTTTGGTTTTTGAAAAATGTAGAAATGCATTAAATACCTGTAGACAAAAATTAATTATATACCACACTCAAAATTAAGATAATATTTTGCTTATACAGTCAAATATCCAGAAACATCTTCAGAAAATTCCTTAGGACTGAGGGCAATAAACCACCCTATAAACACGTTCCTATGATACTGCTCTAACAATAAAAGGAACTGAGGATACCAAGTTACACTCTTAATTGATTTAGAAATTTAGACAGGACAGCAGCGGGCAGTACAAACTGAGTTCTGCAATATACTGCTCTAGGTTGTAAAGTCTCCTACGTTACCTTCACTATAGTCAATCAGATCAAGTAAGCAGGTGGTAACTGGAAATGGCTTTTATCTGATCTAAACTAACTGTACCTTTTCTTCCCCTCTTGTCTCCAAGTAAACTCTCATTTGCTCTTACTATGTAGCATTACATATCTTTTCTCCTGTAATTTTTTTCAGCTCTGTAACAGCTGCAGCAGGATAGGATTCTTCTTATCTCACTTTGTTTATATTGCAAGGTAATGCTAAATCCATATTTCATTTTGAAATGAGAAAGGAGAATGAGAGGAAGAATCTTGCAGCAAGAGTAGACAAGAGAGAAGGAACCTTAGGGAGACACTCAAATGGAAGGATTGTGAAGGTCTGAGGAAAGAAAAAAAAAAAAAAACACACACAAAAACTACCCACCAAACATGCTAGCTTTTGCAATGGCATTAAACCCATACAGATTGAACTACTAGCAGTAACATCTGTAACTGGCTCATGCAGACTGAATGTCTACCTAAACTGCAAGCACTGAAGTGGGGGTGTGAGGGTAAAAAGTGATGGAAACAACCTCGCCATTTCTGAAGAGTAATTACATTTGTTAAAACAGGTTCCGCTTATTTGGAGCGGATGTCCTGCCCTAATTGTAACTCTACCAACTTCCCCAAGCAAGGGTGCTGGCCAGGAAGCAACTGAAGACAACTGCCATTCTTTCCCTTAATTCATCCCTTCCTCTCCCTTTTTATTCCACTGAGGAGAAGTCAATGGTGGCCAGAGTTCACACCTGAAAGCACGACAGAACATTACATTTACTCTTTCCTTACCACTTTCTTTCCTCTCAAATGTACAGATTTGTCAGTTGATTGATACCTTTCTTCCAGTTCCTAGTATAAGTTCTTGAAATGTATTGTCTGACCAGAAAGATTCCTGCCACCATAGATAAACCAGAAACAGAAGACATATCTAGACTAAAATGAAGTTTATAAAAGATACAAAGAAAGAGTGGCTTAGAGATCACAACTGGGTATCCTGAAAAGTTACAGACATCAAACTAAAACCACAGAAAAATTCTTTTCCCTGCGGTTGATAATCTGCGTCTTAATTCACTGTTTCCACTATGGCATATCTTAGTCATCAACACAGATGAACAAATACAAAACTTTATTCCATATATTTCTGGATCTCATTTTACTCATTTTCTGAATATATCAAAGTAGGAAAAAGGTATACCTAAACTTTTATTTTTTCAGTTTGTCACTGAAATTCATAGCAAACTCAAGAAATCAAAATTGCTTTTTTATCCCCGTCAGTCTACCAGGATTTGCAAAGAAACCATCATGTTGTAGAAGAAAAAAAAAAAACCAAAAAACAAAAAACAAACCAAACAAACCCCAAAACCCAAACCAAGCCATACAATCAAACAAACAACAAAAAACCCCACCAACCCCAAACAAAACAAAACATTTCATCCTACTTCTATGGAAAAATTACAACTCAGCGCACTAAAAGCCAACATAGGTGTCCATGCAAGTTGTGCCATTTTCTGGATCGTATTATTAATAAATACTTCAAAAAATAATTATCTTTATAAAAATTAACTGCATACTTGCACTTCCAAATATTAAAACTCACAAGGGGTAAAACAAAGGAACAAAGAGAGCAAAGAACATCTTAAAAATACACATAAAAACTTGAAACAAGGTCATGTGTATTTCAGCTACTTATTTGGGAGGGGTTTTTGTTCTGTTTTCAAGAAAGGTGTTTTTTTCCTGTATTAATGATTTGAAGTACAGAAGACTGCTTTGTATTTCACATTTGGTTAGGACAGGTCTTCTATGAACAATATGCTTGCTGGTTTCAATACATACAATTTGTTGACATAAAAGCCATGAAGAAGTAATAATCTAGCTGGAACAGTCATTCAAATGTTACAAAATGTAAAAGGGTCTTGTTTAACCATGAGGTAATACCTGAGAAACTTGCTACTACCCCTAGAAGATTTTTTGAAAATCATAAATCAATTATTTTCTGTAAAGCACAGCAATTTATACTCCAAATCAGGCTGAATGTACTGACAAAGAAAACTTCCTTTTACCTTTCTGTTAAATTTTAAATCTTGTATTTTATCATCAGTATGTAAACAAAAAAAACTCATGGCATCCCATGGTTCTGCATAGCACATCACTGTGCTACATCATTTTGCTGAAGGTGCCAAGACAACCTGCACACATTCTATTAACGGACTAAGCAAAAAGTAAATCTAATTTCACCTTTTCGTCATTATTTAAGCGGATTACTACAGTTGGAAAAACATGGAGCTTTCTGAACGCAAAGGAATAAATTAACAACTAAAGAATACAGTTTTTAACTTTCAGATCCTTAAAGCAAAAATATCCCTAAAATTTGCTTAATTACATCAGCCTGCCACTTAAGCGTTTACACACTGGATGTGACAAGGAGGACTGTTGCCGTTTGCTCCCCCTCTGATTATCACTGGGCAGAAAAATCAAGGTTAACTGCATAGGCTGAAGAGACAGACTGCAGACTTTGCTTTTTTGTGAGCCTCAGCAGCAGCCACGGGGCTGAAGCCTGTCAGAGTCCACTGGTTTCCCACGCTGTGACAATACTACCCGAGCTGTGGTCTGAACTGATCTCATGCTATCACAGCTCTTCTTTGCAGGCTTAGAAGGTGGTGTGTTGATAAACAGACTACAAGAACAAACCTATGCCACATTTAGCCAAAAACCTCCCAAAATTATTTCTTCTAAAGCTTTACATAAGGCTCCTCCGTGAACTGTGATAATCCAGGTGACTAGACAACTAAAGCGGGGTTATCATTCAGACTTTTGCCACTGTAATAGTATTCCTGCTAAAAACATATATCCCAAACATAAGCCAACTAAAAATCACCCTTTCTGCTTATGATTCTGCCCAACTGCCTCCTAAACTGGAAAGCTTTTTTGCAAGGAGATAATGAGGTGAGCAGACTGCCATTGCCAGTCTCTACACTGGTCAGCAGATGGTGCCATAATAGCTCTAAAAATCAGTAGCAAACTTCAAAGGTCAAATTTCAAGCAGCAACAATATTCCAAGTTCAAGTGTAATTCCCAAATTATGACAAGTAATTGAATGCTTTCACAGAAGTATTAACGTAACATTTTAATAAATAATAACTTCAGCACTGGAAAGTGAATGACTACTCCAGAAAAATAAAAATTAGTTACATATGCACATGAACATGTTATGTATCTAAGGATATACACATTCACATAGAGTCTAATCCTATTTCCAAGAGCATAAATGGCACAAAAGAGTGTCTTTCCAAAGGATCTTAGGTCTTTCAAATCTAGTTTCCAGAAAATTCCAGGCACATCACAGTGGCTAGCAGTCCCAGACAGACTTAATGGCAACTATACTCATAAGCATCCTTTTACCTAATCAATTAAGTTATGATTGCAAATAACAGGTATTTTATTACCCTTCATGTTTACATCCATGCCACCATACAGCTGAATATTTGCAAGCATAGGTTTCCCTCCCAAATACAGTAGCTTATCTGCATTACTAGGAAAACATTTTCGTCCTAATATAAATATTGAAATCAAGTCTCTAGAATTATTTTTTGTGGCAGATGTGTCATCATTCCTTGCAATAAACAGAATACACAAGACCCACCAGAAAATACTGACAAGTCCATACATAGCATGGTGTGAGCTTAAAAGGTACTTCTGAAACAACAATGTAAGACAAGTAATAGAGTAATTCTAACGATCACTAAGATAAAGAAAATAAAATCAAGGGCATAGACGGCAAGTGAAAGGAGGCAGAGAAAGCAATTTCCATCTAAAAACGCAAAATGAGTGTCTGAAATCTAGATAGTTTTATTATGAAACTATTCTATTATGGCAACAAATTTCTGTAAAGCAACTCTAGGGGAGTTACCCCAACTCTTTATAAAGTCAAGACAGAATCCAGGAATGGTACTATTTCTCAAAGTATTTTTCCTGTTAAAGGAGCACAACAACACATACCTATTCCATCTCACTCTAGAGCTCCCAACTTTTCATAAAACACCTGCGGCAGACTGTCTCTATTTTGTCTGGTAAATAACTTGGTTACTGCAATCCTTATACAGTATAAAAGGATTAGTTCTAAAGGATAAGTTGAAGAGATACAACTCTCCAGAAAGGAAAGATCTTACTTGTTTTCATGTCTCATTGTATTAATTCTTTAAGCATTATTTTATTAAAATTTGTCTCCCGACACTAGGTAGCAGCGTAGAAACATATAATTAAACAGAGAAAATACTAGAAAGTGCTGTTTCCCAAACTAAGATACATTGAGAACTGCATTGTCTGTGTAACCACACCCATACAACAATTAAAGTTCATCCCCAAAAAAAACATAAATCCAAAGCTTTCAACAAAATGAGAACATAAATACCTTTTATGGGCTACATGTCGTCAAGTTGCGATGCTCACATGGAAATTTTTTTTATTACATTTAAGCAAATATACATCCTGCAGTGCTCTCAGTGCTATTTATACCATATCCAGAGAGAACAGGAATCTATTCCTCCTGTATTTCCATCCACAAATCCTCTGATCAAGGGAAAAGAAACCAACTCCACAACAAACAAAAACCAAAAAACCACAAAAAACTCAAAAAGCAACTTAATTCACATCAAGAAATCTCCCTCTGCCAGAGCACATATGCACATGCATACACTCAGTTTAACAAGCAAGCGTTGAGCTGCTCCCCAGCGCTGAAAAAATGTTCCAAGCTGATGAGAACCCAAGTCTTTTTGAAAAGCTGTGTTGAACAAGAGCGACCCCACCCAAGCCCTGACACTGCTAGAGAAGGACATGCACAGTGGAAAACTGTGATTTAGTTCCAAATTCATTTCAGCAGCCAAAAAAATGAACATGGGTCAAGAGACGGCTCTGTTTTCCTGTTATCTGTCCAACAAACTAAGAACAACATAGTCTGAGAAAAATCTCTGCCCTATCCTTAAAATCAACAACACAAGTTTACAATGTGTTTTGACTGTTCACATTAAACCCTCATGATAACCACAATTTTAGATATTAGAAACAGCAATGAGCATTCATTTGTTCCGAGCAATGTTGCCCCTCCAATCTCCATTTCCTTCATTCCACCGCATCCCACCTCACCAAATGGCTGTTTCTACAACAGTACCACAATTTCACTGAAGCACAGGCAAACATTTCATTTTTTCCAACTCTTATTAAAGAAAGTGTGGCTGTGGGGGGGATTTGGAGGTGATTGATTTTTAAACGCCACAACAACGTTTTCATTTCCAGCTTTCATTCTATTTGTAATGTATTGGCAAGATTAAAAAACAGCTTCTCTTTACACTTTCAACATTAATTTTACTCTTGCATAAAATATGCTTCCAAGGCACTTGAAATTACATGGTTAATCAAAGCACTTCCCAACTCAGGTTCAAAAATAATGTACTAGTACCTGAGAATTTTTTTACTGAAAACTGAGAGTTCCCAGTGTAATAAAGCTCCTGGATGCTAGAATCCCAGAGTACATCTTTGTTTTGACAAGTACCCATTTACTCTTCAGTGGAAGTCATAAGAGAGAATTATTACAATCTCCCATGTTTAGGAAATGTACAATAGCATACAAGAGGGAAATAACTGCAACACCAGGATTCAAGGTCAGGAAAAGGAAATGAGAAACAACTCATCTGCTCTTTTGGTAGAACACTAGCCACAGACCCCTACAAACAGAACACATTTGCAAGTGATTGTCACAAGCAGATAAAGCCATTAACTTTATTTCACCAGTGTGTTGAGGATAAATGTCATACAGATGCAGACACTACTGAGATCACATTCAAAATGCCTGTAGGTTTATTACAGCAACTTAGGAACAATGGCCAGAAACCAATTGACGCGCATTAAGACAGTTTGCTCTGTCACGTACATGACTAGAGTTCAATAGACAAACATTGTTCATAAAGCTTCAGGGTGTAAACACTGTCACTGAAGTGCCTTTTTTTGGCAATAACATCAGTTCTGTATTTCAACTGTAAAGTGCACTTCATTGGTTTTGCTGTTGTCAAATATAAGCACTATTTGGCAAGCCAGTTTAACAACACTGGCTGATGTTTGCACATTACTGAGGGAAACAAAAAGTGACATTAAGATTACAAATTACAGGTGACAGGTATAGAATCTTCTACTACTATTTTTTTTTCCTGAAACAGGGTGCAAGTTGAATTACAAAAATTGATGCTGCCACCACTTCTTAACACTAATGAAGTTAGTTTCAAATACTTGGTTAAATGGCATCCCTGGCAATTAAACTTGAACAAGCTTAATTCCAATTCCAAATAAGTGCAAAGTATTTCTCAGTTTTTTGCAGGTTAGTTGCAGCTGTCTCTTTGCTGGATATATTGCTATCAGTATATGAATCAACTGCTGAAGAACCTGCAGAGATCTTGACACACATGCAAGTAAACAAACCCAGGCTATTAACTGCATAGCATATTTTTATAATAAATAAATGTTATAATAAATAAATATTATAATAAAGAAATTTTATAATAAATAAAAACATAATTCACAACTGCTCTTGCAATGAAAAAAAATGCTATTTCATATTTTCTGCCAGCTATCTCACATTCCTGAAATCTCAGAGGTTTGCTACCTGAGGTACCTTGTGTTGATGTTTTAATTTTTATGCTTTCAGCTAGCACAAGCTAGCTGAGTCTTCCATGTGCTACTGGAACACAAGTATTCCCTTGAAAGAGAAGAACCAATTTGCTCAGTGTGCTCCCTCTCACCCCCAACCTCCATATAATTATAAAACACCTAAAATGCTCTATGTAAAGCAGAACACTGCAGACATTTTCCTACATATTTAGGTCTACTGGAATATATAACCAAGTACTGAAATTACAGATAATATTGCTCTTCAGGAAAGTATGCATCTACTGTTCCTGTGGGAGCATAACACTGCCAATCCCAAGCAACAAAAAGCAGTGAAGGAGAGATGCCTCTTAGCTGAGCAAATAAAATCAGTAGCCAGAACCTCACTGCTCCCACAGGCTCTTCTGAAAGCTGGTATTTGGTCAGATGAGTGAAAATACAAGCAACTTTCTAAAAGTTTCCCACTTTTCACAGCAATGGCTTCACCACTAACAACATTTCAATTACTACAACATCTCTGGGCTAGACAAAGTGAAATTATGCCCTAGAGGTCAGAAACAATGTCTAGTAATACTAACAGACAGGAAAAAAGTGAAAGATAATTTTATGCTAATGACACTGGGTTTGTGCCTGGACTTCATCTAAGTGCTTTAGCTGTTTTGTGCTTTTTGGAAGGACATTCCCAGCATGAAAGACTGTAATATAAAACAGATAACAGGATATGCAGGGAAGTCCCAAGGGAGTAACTATTTAAATAAAGTTTTCTTTGGAGAGTTAGGGAAAGATGACAGATAAGACTCAAAAGACTAATTCATTTGTGAACACCAAGAAGAAGGTGGGGAGGAGTATTTAGAACTGTCCTGTAGACAATGAAGAAGAGACAGTGACTAACCAAACCATAACTGCAACAACATTCTCATATAAATATATATCACAAACCACAGTTTACCAAAGCAGCCTCACCCATTGCAGAAAAGCTTTTTAACGACCACATACACATGGGGAAGGTATGTTATTACAGTAAGCTTTCAGGCAAAATTAAGTAGAGACTTTATCCTGCCTTCTGGGGCTACATATCCAAAGAAGTTTCAAAGCTTTGAAACAATCCTAGGGAAACACAAATCCAAGTTCGCAGCAATTTATCATCTAACAGTTTTAGGAAGTAAACACCTATAGCATAACATTATGAACTTCACACCTAGAAAAATCATTTGTTTGAACAAAACTCCCAATTTGCATTGGCCTGGGGGTTTCTTTGCCTCCTTTTGGGCTCTTCAGTTTAGGTGCTGACTGAACAAATGTTTGAAAGCATATTTACCCTGCTGTTCTCTATGGGTGCTGTTGTCTATGGGTAGGCTTCTCTTGTATTTAATCTTAGATCCAAGACCATGTTTGAGCTCACAGTCATAGATTTCCCCCTCTCTATCTAAATTTTCTTTAACTCAAGTGCTTTGAAATATAAAACAATGAGAAAGGGAAAATTGGTAAAAGCATATAAACAAACCAAATTAAATTTTTCTTGACCATAGTCTACCAGTTAACAGCTGTTTTAGCAACAGCATATTCCTGCATGGAAGCAAATACTAACAAAAAGGACAAGAGACTCAGACTCTGGTCTAAAAACACATCATGTTCTCTCAGGAATCAATATCACTTGAACAGCAGTTCCGAAAGTGAGATTATCAGAGCCCAAGAACTGGAGCTCTGTGAGTCTGGGATGAAGTCTGGGATGTCCTAGTCTAAGAAGCCTGCCTAAACAGACGAGCCTTAAATAAATGATGGAAAACTTCGAACACTTAGAAAATGTGTACACCTATGTGTTTGTGTTAAGGTGGGAGAAATATATCCCGAAGACAGACTTCAGTTTGGGGAACTAGTATGAACAACAGGAACAAGTTGTTCAGTAATAAATGTGGATACAGAAATAAAGCAAAAGAGAAGGACTGATGTTACAGCTCTCAATTGTCTCTTCCTTTTGTTATGAGCAAAGAACTTCAGAAAAAAATTAAAACCAAGCTAACAGTGAAAGAAAGTAAAGAAACCACTGGAGAGAAAGTCAGGAGGAAAAAAAAAAAAGGAGAGCAGGAAGGAGAAAACAGGAAACAGACACTGAAGACAAAACAGGAAAAAAGGGTCATGATTCGTGTAACAGCAAAAAAACTGCAGTGAGGCCAGAGACAGGGTGGGAAGACACCAGAATCCCAGGATAGGCTAAGTTACATTGTAGAGGCTGCTGGACAGACCACAGGATGTTCAAACATTGGTCCTTCAGGTGCTCAGCTGCAGGAAGTACAATAACTATCATTTCACCCTCACACATAAAATCCTGCTCAATAAAGTTACTTAACCATAAAAGAATTTGTGTAAGAAAGGGCAAATACAGACCTACAGGACTGGGAAAGGCAAAACCCTTCAACCTGCTGCTGTTATGCCACACTGTTTCCACAGAAGAGTTTGTTTTCAAGCACCCAAAAATCTCTTCCCTATACAATCAAATGCTTCACAAGAGGCAATGCTTTTAAGACTTTTTCCAAGACTTCAGTTTTCCATGTTAATTTCATGACAGGTTTCAAACCTGTTCCTCTATTACAGATTTAAACACAGCATTCCTTCTTCTGCACTTTGTAATCTTGAATTTTTAAGCAGCAAATGTTTGCTTTAGATTGCCTAATGGATTAAGTGAAAAAGTTATACTTTCTGGAAAAACCTATGTTACCGTATCCTCAAATCCCTAAAATGACAGAATTCCGATTAGCTTACTTTTGTTTTTCAGGCAGCTCTACACATCCATTCTTTGCCAAGATTTGAGGCATATTATTTCAACAATTTAACTACATATTTGGCTCACCAGTTCCTACATAGCAAGCTTCTTTCTGGTTTTAAAACATCATGAATTATATCCCATTTATGTTTTGTTGAACATCTCAAACATCAAATCTGTCTAAATATATATATATATATATATCTGAAGACTTGAGCTAAGTGTTTTGTTGAAGTTAGAAAATCGGCCTATCTATAAAAATACTTCTGATTTGGCAAAAAAAAAAATTTACAGATAGAGAATCTTGGGCACTATGAGGAGAAAGTGACACACAAGGCAGGCTCAGCAGGACAGTAGCAGAAACAGAACAAGAATAGGTCACAAGGCTTCCTCTCTTACATACTGACATCAAGCACTTCTAGATGTTTCATGTAAGGAGGCATCACAGTTTTTCATTTATATTCAGTTGAAACCCAGGGGTCACTTCTTTCCAAAAATACAAAGGGTGACAGTCCACAGGAAAAGTTTAATTTTGCTTAATCAACAGCAATACTTCTGAACTTCATATAGAAAAGAGAAAGTGGAGATGAGTCTTTTTAACCTGTTTACATTATTAGATCCTCTAGACATGGACAAACATTTTTATTACGTGTATATAGTGTCAGTACTGGGTTACATGGGAGTTATGAAACCTAGAAAAAATTATGAAATGCTCTGCTTTGCTTTTAAAATTATAACCTGGAACAGAAGCATTCCTAGCTCAAGTTCCACTGAAATAGCTATTACGCAAGATAAAAGTTTTTTCTCATCAAGTGATGTAGCATTTTCCTGTTGAACAAACCAAGCTAATTCATGCTTGTATGACATCACTAAAAATCTGAGGTCAAATTCAAGTCTGGAGAAGACAGACATCACTAACTATACATTCCAATTCAACCAAATTAGAAGTCACTACTGTTATGCACAAATGAACCAACTTCTCATCCACATCAGGTGAAGGATTTTGTGTTGGCTGATCCTTTTTATGAGGTACTGCTGTCATCAAGGGATTCCCTGCAACTTCATTAATCTCCACAACCACATTTACACAGAAACAATTCAACCCTTGAAGCAAAATGAATATGCAGTCTTTTTTCCGCAAAGAAAAATTGCAGCATTTCTCATGCATTTCTTATGCCAATTAAAACAATGTTTCATTGTCTTCTTCAACAAAAGAGAATGGATTTTAGACTGCACATATCTACAAAATACACTGCAACACTTGAGATAAAAACTGTAAAGATTAAAGTAAATTTACTGGAAAAGGGAAACAGCAAAATGAAACTGAAGGCATTTCTTTTAAGATATACAGATAATATACAATGCTTAATGTGACTTCAAAATACGAGTTTCAAATTGTTGAAAAGACAAAATTTTTTATTCCACAAAATTTATAAGAGCCAAAACATTGTCCCATACTTCACATAAAATATATGCCATGCTATCCAAAATTATTTCAAAAAGTTGAGAAGTTATATAACTCTTATTCTGAAAATGTATTACTAGCTTGTGTTACCCCACGTTAAGATACACAGATAAGCCTTTTAAATATAAATGTAGCCATATGATAGAGACATTTAGGTGGAGATGGTGAAAAAAGAATTATGTTGGGGCACAACGTTCCATAATCCTGTAATGGGAAACAGATTCCCTAAAATTCCCAAGACACAGCAACAAGGCTGTTTTAAACTGTGATGTGTGGGCAAGCCTTCTTCCTTCATAGTAGTTTCCTGTATAAACATCTCTTTCATCCTCTTTTCTTCTCCCTCCCCTCTTGTACCTTCACTTAATCTTATTTGCTTTTTTTAGAATCTTTCTGATTATCAATTAAGTCCTATGCCTTCCACTCTTAATTCCATCATCATTACTAGAAAGCCAGGGTGCCAAATTGTGTCAAAAGCCTGGCTTACATACAGACAGTTCAGCATCTCACCTGAACAAAAAGAGCATAAGCAATTCAGCATGCAAGCTAGATTTTCTTTCAAATCATATTGAGGTGAACAAGCAAAACAAGCCTTTTGCTAAATCATGTGAATGCCTCTATTTGCCAGCTGCCTGAAACAACAAAAAAATTCAAACGCAGTACCTAAAAGCTGTTCAACTAATCAAATTATGCCCCAGGCAAATATATAATATCAATGAAACAGCTTCAAAAATACTGGGTTTTTTAATGAGAACCATGCTACTACCTAGTATTGGTGATTTGTTTCTAACCAAAGCAACTGGATGGAAACCAGTATAACCAATATATCACAAAGATGTCCTGGAAGGCTGAAAGAAAGGGAATACAGTTCTTCCTTTTCTGTGCATCAAAACTTGTGTTCAAGGTAGTGTTCCTATCACTCCCAATAATTGGGGAAATGACAGAAATCTTCTTAAAACAAAGAGATAATAAAATCTGAGAATGGCATAAATCACCAGTTTTCTACTCTAATCTCCCAAAGTATCTTGTTCTGAAAAACACAAATTGATTATGTTCTTGATCCATAGTCTATGCAGACCTCCACATTCCCTTAACTGAAGGGATTACAGGCATCAAAAACCAACACTAGAGCTCCTTTCATAGGGAATCTCTTCCAGAACAGCCCCCGATTAACAGAGATGAAAGCGGAACGCCTAAATACTTCTGAAAGAATCTGCCTGAAAAAAAAAAAACCAAAACAAAACAAACCAAAAACAAACCCAAAACCTAAGGCAAAGCCTATCTAGAAGAAAAGGATTGTACGCTCTGTTGACGTTGTCAGTGACCTCCTTTAAACTGTCATGGCTGGGATGAATAGCCTAAATCACCAATCCATTTTATGACTGCTCAATCTGAGCCAGGGTTTAAGCAGCATGCTGTGCTGCACAGGCTACGTTAATCTTTCCACAACTTAAGATATATAGAGAGCTGCAATCTGCTCATGCCCAGCAAAGAATATCCCTCATCTTTGCTATAATCGAGGGCTGTGTTAATTGAAGGTGGAAATTTTCCAGTTCAAAAGAAGGAATATAAGAGTTTCAAGAAAAATACATACCCCTGCATTGCTCAAATCACAGTAGGTTTTACCATCTGCAGACCTCATGCAGAGGTGGTAGAAATATCACATTCTTTTTCTTCTCAATTTTGACCATGACACTACCTTAAAAATTGGCTCTGACTAATCCTTAGTATATCCTTTCGTAAATGAAAATAAACCCAGCAGGAACAAAAATCAATTACAAAAAGAAAAACTGTAAGAGGGAGAGATGCCATTTGTCTTTTCACTAATTCCTAGCATTATGGGCCTACAGAAAAAAAAAAATACTGAAGTCTCTTGGAAGCTGTGCAATATTTCTTTTACTTAGTGTTTAATCCCTTCAGGAAACACAGCAAGAGTAAGAGGAATGCAAACAAATTTTAAGAAGCTGTGTTGGAGCAAGTTTTTCTTCTAGTTCTGAGCACTTTGTTGAGAATGATCCAAGGAAAACCCTTAACATTTAAAAATTAAAGTTGATGGAAAAAAGCTAATATTTATAAATGTTGTTTAGAAAAAAAATAGGTGATTTTGTAAAGAAACAGTTCTGTTTATATTGCTGTGGTTTTAAAATTCTTTTAAGTTGCTTTAGTCACAGGTGCTCAAACACATCTGTCAGTTTTAAACATTAAAGTCTCCAAGTTCATTAATGAAGTGACCATAAGTCTCTGTAAAGACACTTTCTAAAAATGTTCAGCATTGTTGTTTGAGACATCCGTGAAGCCCTTCTAGAGTATTCGGTCTAGTTTTTCAGTAATACAGTGGAGGTTTTTTTCTGGAAAGGGCAGTTGTGAACCATAAAATTCTGTGTATGGCACAGCAACAAAAAAATCTCAAGGCTACATATGAACTTTGAGCTATGTTCTAAATAGAACTAGAACTGACTACGTTATGGACTAAAACAGAGCTTATTGTCATCTCTCTTAACTAGAATAAGCATTCCAATATCTTATACATCCTACTTCTAAATCAATTGCCCTGTAGGTTATTATTTACCTTAATATGTACTTGGTTTTTTTCTTAAATTCACTTCATGATATTGCATGACAATAATTATTTTTTATTTGCAATTAATACATCATACTATTTATAACGAAGTTGAAATTGGTTCTCAAAGCACAGCATAGAACACTAAAACTACATCAGTGAGATAAAAATTTTGCAAAGATACCCAGTTTCATTAGAGACTCAGTGCACAGAGAATGTATTGCTATCCTCAAATCTGATTTCAAGACTAACCATACTTGCTAAGAAATAGTCTGGCTTTAAGTATGTCAGGCCCAGCTTCTAACTGGACTCTAAAGTTAATATTCCTTTTCAGGAATTACACATCTTATAAGGCCTCTGGTTTTTTTCCCTGTTAATGTACATCTGTATTAAATCATCACACCTCAATCTCTTATTGGTAAACGAGTTTTGATAAAACAGGCTAAAGTCCTTAAAAACTACTATGTAAGAGCTTTAGATTTTTTTTTTCCTCTCTGCTTTTCAGCATGCTTTAAAAAAAATTGCCAACCATGAAAGTGCTAATAGCAGTTTAAGTATATGGTCACTTACAGTACACAAAGCAGCAGTCTTTTCTCCACTCCCACTCCCTAGTCTCTTGCACACCTATCAAATACTTCCATTGGTCCTTTACAGCTCTGGCACTGCAATAACAGTCTGTCGCTCTATTTGGAAGGGTGAGAAGATGTATTATTGATTCTAGCAGGCTTGGCAGATGCTTGACATGAGTTAGTTCATTAGTACAGATGTGACCACCAGAAGATTGAGCTATCCTTCTTCTAATTTAAGTTTTGTGCAAAAAAATATTCCTATTCATGTCAGTACTTAACATGCAGCGTTTAGTTTCCAAACAAAACTACATACATACTACATAAAATAGAATATACTACATCACAATTCACAGTGGCATTCTGAACATATACATGGACACATCAGGTTGTATTTGGATTGATACCTCATAAACAGCATCAATACTTGACATACTTTTGTTCATCTAACTATACTTAAAAACCGGTACTGCTGAAAATAAGTTGAAAATCTGGATTTCTTACCCAAAATTTCCCTTTTAGAATTCATTTATCTCTAGAAAAATGTATGTTCTCATAACTGCCTTTCTCCAGTGTCTCAAAACAGCAAGTATGTGCCTGTATACAGCCAAACTACTTCAGAAAATAACAATGGTTATAAAGGAAGAACTGTAAAACTCATATACAACTGTTACATTTTGGGGCTGGTATTTTGAGTTGCAGCATTTTTGGTATTTCAGATAATTCACTTAGCCACATCAATAGCAGCTGCAGTCACATTTTTGACTGTAGAATAAACAGATTCTAAAAAACATCCAAAAATAGTGTAGACTTAGCCATCATTGGAAAGAAGTTCTGTCAAACTTCTTTACCCTTACACAACTATACTCCTTAACCTTGTAAAACTACAAATACATAATCAGCAAACAGGCAATAAGGCTAACTCTAGGGGGGGGGAAGTATTTCAACTCAAATCTTGAGTAGAAGCTGCTGTTAGTAACCCAACAGATTTGTTTCCAGTATGAACAAGAAGCATGACTACTATATGGATAACAAACCCTCCCTAGCTATAACCTAGATATCACCAGGAGGAAACTACATATGCCAAAAAAGATACAGTGAGTTCTCATCAATTTAATTTAAAAATTCTGAATATAAAGTGAATGAGTATACATTTCTGGACTAACTACATTTAATGTAAGTTAAGTGTTTTTTCCATACAACAAATGAATGAGATTTCCCTAAAAAGTATTAAGATGAACAAACCAAACTAAACTTTCAATAGCACTTGCAAAGGTCTTGAAAGAGGTGATGTGTTTGCTTTCAATTCTTGAAGATCTAGGGGATCTATTCCACACCTTTAATACCTAACAATTAAAACATCCTGATGCTCACCAGAACTGGGGGTTTGTCGACTTCCACTGCTGTCACAGTGCTCAGCATCTCCTTTACACACCACTTTACTCTTTCAGAATAGGAACACAGAAACGCAATGTACTTTCTCTGCTGCTTTGGAACAGACAACTAACTCTCTTTGTAGCCACTCAAAGAATGTGTTCTGCAATCTCTCATAATTTAATCACTGTCAGTCATAACAGCCTATTGTGAAAAATAATCCACTCCCTTATTTTATCATCAGTGCACTCAAGCATGGTCAATTTATGAGCAGCATAGTCACATGTATCAGCCACGTGGGGTCCATTACAGAGCTGCTGGAAAGTTTGTGAACAAACAAGTTGCTTTCCTCTGATTATCCATAGGCTAAACCTACAAGTATCACAGTCTTTCACACTATTTTCACAGGAGAAACAAAGGGAAGCCTTCAAGTGATAGTTCTAGTGTTTACTTCAACACATGCTTACACAGACAGCCAGCTAATTACAACTTTTACAAATTTTAATATTACTGTAATAGTATCTCATTCAAATCAGGGGCTCATGGAAGAAAAAATGTCATCTGATAGAAGCAGCCCAGCTGTTTGTGCTGGGAGATCAAAAGCATAGCTGCCATTGGAAGTGTAAGAATTGTTTGGAGCTGCAAAAGGTACAGTGCAGCTTGGGAGCTACTGGGATATGCAACCATCACGAGTTGCAAAATAGCAGTCAGACCAATACACCTGCATGCACTTAACAAGTCCTACTCACACAGCCAGGTCATGCAAGTAATATCAGTAATAGCTACAAGATAGCACTAAGAGATCCAGACATTGCTAATCCAAGAATCATCATTATGTATTAGCAGTTACTAATAGACTGAGGAGTTTCACAGAAGCTACACACGCATACTTTTTTTTTTTTTCATGTTTGCACATTCTATAGTACTGTCTCACAACCAGCCAAGGATTCCTCAGGAAATATCCTCCTACGTGAGACATCATACAAATTTATATTATAATAAAGACTGGTTAGAAAAAAAAAAAAAACACCACACTCAGATTATTATAAATCCTAAAGCTTTGTGAGAATTTTCAACTGATAATTGTGGAAGTTGAACAACTGAAAAAAATTTCACAGAGTAACTTATTGAACACTGCCTTTCCATGTGCCATATGCAGAACACCTGCACAATACCCTTCTCCTTTAAGTTCTTTTGTCTCTCCCACTTTAAAAAGAGGACGTAATTAAAAACATAGTGATATAAAAACACCCAATTTTCCAGTGTTAACATTTTCAGTCAGGATATGCAGATAAATCTAGATGTGGTCTACCACTAAATTTAAAAAGAAACCCAACTAAAGAAGCATCGCTAGGAGCACTCAGACATTGAGGGTTCTTGGCAAACTATAGCAGCCTCACCCACCCATCCTTTTGGCAGCAGTGTGATACTACGGAATAACCTACGTGGGAGACATGGCAGGCATCACTGGACATCCTGCCAAAGCCCCACATACTTATCTAGAGAAAAATTGCAGAAGAGATGCTGACAGTTTGGAATGCTTTCTGATTTGCACCATGCTGTGTTCTGCAACGCACCTGATCAAAACAGCAATGCAATCTCACCAGAGGTTACGTATTTCTCCAGCTGTGCCAGAAAATATTCCCAGACAAATCAGAGGAAGTTTTTTTGTCTATTGCAGTAAGATTTGACTATGAGTCAAGAGTATAATTAATCCTTCACAATGACACTCAATCACTTAATACAATGCACTCCAGTTAATTAATACAGCCAATGTACTAGGCAGCCGCTTAGGTATTTCTTGTCTTGAAGTGACTTTTTGGCTGCTAGAAGAAAATCTGCTTTGAATGCAACTACTTTCATAATGGAAGTTACTAAATGACTTACATAAGAAACCCAAAGAGTATCAGAGAGATCTACGAAAGTATATATACACATCAAAACTGGTATCAAGAGCATCATGCCTATTTCCATTTATAAAGACATTTTATTTAACCTTTAGAAGTGTTTGGTATCATGAAATACGACTTTTTTTTCCAGTTAACTGAATATTATTTAGAGAGTTATTTCATTACAAGCAAAAAGACAACTAATAGTAAAACTCCTGCTTACTTTCTCACTAAGCTACACATCAGTACAGCACTCAACTTTCGGTGTCAAAACTGTGAAGCAACAGAGCAGCAGCTGAAGGAACTGACGTAACTTTACTTCAAGCCAATACTTTACAGTAATTTTTTTTCTGATCTACAAGTAGTTTCCTATCAAAAAGCACTGATTGCAGCCAGACTGTTTACCTCACTAAATATACCTTACACAGATATTAATATAGATTATCTATGAACTCCCAGAAGCTGTCAGTTGCCACTTCTATAGAAGTCTTGAGTTTTGGAATTAAATCTGAAATGTAATACTTTTCAGAAATGTCTCTGTGGACTTAAGTATAAGATGAACATATTTTATAAGACTTATAAAAGCCTAACTAATTAACTCCACTTTACCCCTTGAGCAACAAGGTGGTCCTAGCCAGTTGGCAACTGCAGCAAATGTAGCTTCTAGCAGTCTAGAAGTCGTTCTCCTTCCAAGTTAATTATCTATATCAGATTATTATAGGGGCAAACATGGACGCCTGATTCCCCACTAGTAATAGTGACTGGTAATAGCATCATCCTGAGACTCAGCAATGGCACAGTAGGTCCATGTGGATCCACTGCACTCAGCACTCCCACCCATTAACTGCTGCTGATGCTTTCCTTCCTAGAAGGGACATTCAACTCCTGGATTCTCAGCCAGACCAAAATTTTGGTGGGAACTCACAGGATAAAGAAGTTCACTGTCACTTCAGTGGCAGTGCTACTTTAGGATGGCCTTAGGAGACTATGAACAATTCAGTTTCTTACTAACTGTTAAACCAGATCTGTTTCAATGTTTATTTAAAACTGTGGTTATTTCTGAAATTTTCAAAAGAATTAAAGTAATGCTTAATACAAGGAAAAAATAGTGACTAGATTTGTATTGCAAATACGATTGATTCTCCTAATCTACTTTTCAAAATTTTAATAGACTGACACAATGCAACTATTTGTGTCAGACTCCATGGGACAATGGGATACTCCACAGAAATGAAATTTTCAAGCAAAACTTATTTTATCTTGGAACACATAGCATCTTACTTTGCAGTTACTGACTTTTCAATATCTCTAACCTGGGGCTGCCTTTGTAGTATAGTGTAAGCATATACTCGGTTCCAGTTCAAGGTATACTTTATTGCTAACAGGGAGAAATCTTTCTATGGCGCTACACACATGAAAAGTTACAGCAGATGCATTTGATCATTTCAGAATTTGTTGTCAAGGCAACCCCAAGGCTGACATCAAAGTAATACGTCAGGCACAACAAATACTAATGATAAATTATCTTCAAATAGTTGTACTACAGAACAAGTAGAAAACTGTTTTAAGAGGGAACATTTAGTATCTCTGAATTTCACAACTGAAATTTTTAGTATTAAAAAGGTTTTCTGTTGTTATGACACAAGCATCTTTATTGCAGCATTAAAGTAGTTATTCTGCAACTTTTTTCAAGAAACTGAAGACCTTCATGCTAGTTAACGTATTTAGTTGATTTATAAAGTACTTGTTGAAGGAGGTCTTTCTCCAGAATGCTGTTTTCTACACAGTGGATTTACTGGTTTGGCTAGTTCATCCACAGATTCCAACAGCAAGGTAGAGCAGTATCATAGGTCAAGCACCACATGTCTCAAATTACCTTAGCTTTAAGTTTTTTACATGTTATTGAAACACTAAAGCTTTTCAAGATTCTTTCAACCTTTTATCCTATTTATAGGATGGCATCTCAATAAGCCAAAGATTTAAGGGAAACATTTTAAAGAAAAGCAAAGCTATGAGAGCAGATGCACGATATCACTTACTATGAATGCATTTTCTAAAGCAAATCACAAAGACACTTTTAAACGTAGCTGATACTTATTTTTTTCAAGATTTGTCTATTCTGTTAAAAGCCACCAGTCACATGGCTAAGACTATTAACCATGTAATCCATCTGAAAGTTTAAGGACAGAGCAGCACAAAATCAAGACTTCTTAGCAGTACTGACAAGACTTTTTCCAGCCCAATTCATTTCTGCTGCAGCAATAGCAGTAGCTCCTACTTCCATCTTCTCTCCCGTAGCTTAGGAGCCCCAGTGACCTCCACAGCCTCACTACACAGTGACTCCAGTCCTGCTGCCTTCATACTGTGCTCCTGATTCGTCTGTCCAAATTGCCAACCTTTGACAGCTGCCCAGAAACCTGTCTAGTTTCAACCAGGGAAACAGAAACAAAGCTAAGGATACTGCAAGAATCAAATTTTGCTCTAGCTTGCCTCTGCCTCTCACAACAGAGACTTCTGCAAAGCTGTACTGTGATCTTACCCTCTGTTGCTATAATAAATGCCAGTATAAGATGGGGTAAGATGTGTAGCCAGGAGCGGGCTGCAGACCTCACTCAGTGTCAGCACCCTGAGCTACTCAAGCAGCCCTTGAAGCTGGCAAGCACAGAACCTCCACCCTGAGAATCTCATCCTTTGGATTTAGGCTGAGGTTTTGCTGCCCTTAGCAGCCTTTCACCCTACATATAAATTCTGTGACAAAAGACAGTTAAGCAAAGCATATAACAAAGGCAATATTGGTCTATGCCTTCTTCCAAGAACACTAAAACTATTACTTTGCTCCCAACATTAACTTTCAGTTAAAAAAAGGGCAGCTAGCTGTTTGGCAAACTTTTGTATAATCAATCCTATGAACTCTCACAGAGGTTTACTTCCAACTAAGCATTTCAGATGGATTTTGGTTTTTGAGGGTTGAGGGTGGGTACAGGAGAAAAATCAGGCTAATACTACCACTGAAACAAAATGAAAAGAAATTTGTTTGTTTCCAGCTACAGCTAAATTCACTGTGAATTATTTCATTTGGACCTCCTGAACTGCCTCAGGAGACATTTTCCTGTGTTAAGCTTGCAATTACTCTACAAAGCTGTACTATAAATTCTTCATCCCTTTACAGCTGCCCCTCTGTTTACAGCTATACCT
Organism: Coracias cyanogaster; assembly: GCA_033124195.1. Taxonomy (NCBI): domain Eukaryota; kingdom Metazoa; phylum Chordata; class Aves; order Coraciiformes; family Coraciidae; genus Coracias; species Coracias cyanogaster. Next base: position 19,250 of record JAVSBS010016425.1, on the reverse strand, counting down.
AACTGAACTGCTGCCATCAGCTACCTGCCTTTTACAGGTTCAGGCTATATATATTTCAAAAACTTCCAGCACATCTGCATTTTCCCTTCAATACTGCTCTTGATACCTGTGACTTGCCAGCACTTCTCAACCATAGGCTTAACTATTCTCCACAGTTTCAGTGGAGTTTTGCAGTTTCGTCAGAATTATACCATAGGCATAAAGTATTTTCAATAGTAATCTCAAAGAGTTATTTTTATGTGTTGAAGTAAGAGGCATTATTACTTTCATTCAAGAGCAGCAAACAGGTGTATGATTTCCAGAGAAATTTAGTCTGGTCAATATCTTCAGGAAGCAGCATAGACACATTAGTGATGTTATGAACTCAGTTTTCATCTTTCACACTAGATAAAAAAAAAACCAACCCCCTTCATGTTCATGACTAAGTCACTTTCAATACCTTGATTCTAATACGATATGAAAAACTTTTCATGTGGCAGATGTAATTGAAACTATGGAACACTCTGCAGTTATTTCAACAGTCCTTTTATTGGTAGCACTTCAGTTCTCCCTTGAAGAAAAACAAATACATTTTTGATTCTTTTGAATTACAGAGAGTAGCTTCTATACACACAGTAATCAGAGTTTTTGCTCTTTATAGCTTCAGCTTTCCTCGTCATAGGCTTTAAAAGCCATACTTGAGATCAAACCGCAGACTAACAGATACATAATAAAATTGAGCTAAGAGCACCAACAATTTGTTATTGTCAGACATTTCACACAACCAAATATATAGATAGGGAATTTACATGCCACAAAAGTATGCCACAATAAATCCCTTATATTAAGTTAAAAAGAATGTCAGTAGATAAGTTTCCATATTATGTTAAGATGATATTCAAAACCTAAATATCTCCTTAGTATTTGAGGAAACTGACTGGCTTAAAATCTCTCTCAAAAAAAAAAACACAAAACAAAAAGATTCCCACATTTTAATCAAAACCAGAATATGTATTTAACTGCTCCATAAAAGCAGTTTACAGTCAAACAAGCTATTAAAAATATTCCTTACACATTTATCTCCAGTCTCCCAGAGAATTAACTTAATATTAAGGGAATATCCTAGATTTTCAGATATAAGCTTTACACATTTTGAAGCAAGTTTTAAATACAATAAAATTGCTTTAAGACAGAAGTTGGAAATACATGTGATTCCATTATTTTGTACTCTTCATATTCATTCCACAGAATGATGATAAAATGTATTTGTAGATAGAATGTTCCCATAGAGTTTCAGAAGTGTATACTATTCATATGACTTAGAAGAAAGGACAAGTTTACATCAAATACTTGAACTGTGTTACCATGACACTTTAGCTGCCTTAAGCCTTATCAAACATACGAACAATTTGGAGCTTCTAAAAAAACTATGCATTAAAAAAAGGTACTAAACTCCTCTTAAAAAACAAAGGATACCGGACATCCAATCTTCCCCTCAGAATTTATTTTCTTCATTTGCCCCTCTTCACACTTCAGAAGTTTTACTTCATTTAAAATATGTAAGCTATTTTAATAGCATGGCCATCACTATCACACAAAGTCTTAACAAAAAAAACTAACTACGCTCAACTATTTTTGCCCCGTTCTTGTGCAAATGGGGAAGCCACTGTCACATCATATGGCACAGTTATGAGTACACATCTGACCACTGACTGAGGACTAAAGTTCACAATACTATGTTTGGCTGCAGAGGAACTTTACAAAAGATTTAGCCATATATTTTAAAATTGGAAGTAACGATCAACTTTGCAGTTGATAAGCAAGAAAAGACTGTGTACAAAAGTTTTGGAATGCCTGTGTAGGCAATGCCATTTGTAATTCTGGGGGTTGGTACACTCAAACAATGGTTTATAGAAGACCTTTCAGACACAATTAGATTGCAGACCATTGGTTCCATCACAATGAGCCTGGAACATCCTCAGATTTATGCAATATTCACAGGACATTTAACTAGGATGCAGAAGGGGTTACTACCAGCATGAACATCATCTTGCCTTCTCCAGCTATCCCTTACTCTCTCTTTCCCCAGTGCACCAGCAAAGAAAAAGGAGACAAGACAACCATATAATACCCTTACCCATGGAGCTTTCTCCCTCGCTGCAGGCACTGGGATTTATAATCAAAACTGTCTGGGACACAGACTGCTGCTAGTGTTGCCTGCAATGCTGGCAGACTGTTAAAGTTACAAAGAGAGAAGCATGTGCCAAAATATGTACTCTTGCTTGCCAAGCATATAATCCTGATGCATACTTCCTGATAGGAAAAGGATTTAATAAATATGAGACAATTTCCCTTTCCCTTTGCTTAGAAACTATCTTCTTTCCCATGTGCTTAAGGTCAGAGAAAAAGAAACAGCACAGCTTCCACATTTAAAAGAAGCTCAGTTAATTATCTGCCTGGAATATTCAGCTTCATTTGATCATGCATATTCTGTATTTTCTCAACTCAGATGAAAACCACTACGACAAGTTTTGGAATCTGACACAGAGTCTGTGTCTCCCATTCGTCATGAAATACTTCAAAACCTGCTGGAGCATTGGATTTATTTGGTAAATATGGCCCCAGTTGTTGCTGGGTCCACTCTGTGTGATCTACTAATAGGTCCTTTCCTGGTCTGAAACAGTAAAGGAATACCTGTGAAGAACTGCAGGGTTTGCACTTGACCCATGGCATGCCCTTGGTTAAAATCAGGAGAAGGGAAGTTTACTACACACTTTCCATTGCCAGAGATGTTAACTAAATAGGACACACAGGTTGATGGATAACTTCTGATGCTTAAAAGGCAACAAAAGGCTAGTAAGTAGATAATCAAAATACATGGGTCAGGGAATCAAGTAACAGCATTACAGTGCTGAGGCACTCAGTTTGCTTCCTGAGTATAGCATGGCAATGTTCTAGTAATTAATTTAGTATAACATCATATGAGCAACACTAGTAAAATACTAGACAAACCTAGGCTAGAATTTTTTTAAAGTCCCCATTAAGGAAAAACTAAGGATAGCTAACAATTAATTCAAAAGATCTTGTTGAAGGACAAAATGTGAAGGAAGTATTAATAATGATGTTAAAACTCTGCATCAAAAATTATCTTAACACATTTAAGAAAATTCTTACTTTCATAATAAGGCTTCTAAAGACGAAGAATCAGTTGTCACTTAGAGGAGAGTTGTCCATGTACTGACAGATGTCCAGCAAATGACTTCAGTGTTACTAAGGTAATAACCATTACTATTTTCCCTAATTTTCAACATCCTTCTGCTAGTTAACATCTTTTCCTATTTCCAAAAAAAGGAGGAAATAAGACCTTTTACTCGAGACAAGCTGCCAGAGATTTCAGTTGCTAAGTAAGATACATTCAGCTGAGTGAAGTTAAAAGCTTACAGAGGATATAGCAAAACAGTTGACATGATTTTTGGAAGAGTCAACAGCACACAGAGTGAGTTTGTATAGGAGCAAGATTTGCCTGATAGCAAAAGGCAATCTACAAATATTCAGTTTTAGCGGAAGTATTAACCCTTCTCAAAGCAAAAAGCTGGCAAAAGGGTAAAATATTTCAGAGAAAAAGTCTGCTAAAGTAAATCAAAATTCTCAACTGAAATTGTAAACATTAAGTTCTGTCTCCCAGTCATGAAATTTCCATAACTGCCATAACTACTGTGCCTCACACACAGAGTTTAAGCCCCATCTGACATCTCCTCAAGATGTATCTGTACAAATAAATAGTGATCAAACAAAACACAAGAAATCTCTTGCCTTTGCTTTAGAAGCTGAATCATGTAACTTTGCATTTTTAACCACTAGTTTATAAGTCACAAGCTAGGCAAGTTTTTAATGTATGTATGTACGTGCATATATACTTAAAAGTAAAACCCATTCTCTGTATTGATCCTCTTTTGACTAATCCTCTCCTACCCTGTTAATACCATCTGAAATATCTTATGCAAGTCTGGAAGCCGATCTTCAGAACCAAATATGAACTCTATGTTCTTACAGGGACTGCCAAAGTAATCATTGGGAAAACATACACAGACCATACATAACACAGCATTACAAGTCAAGACCGTAGGACCCTCTCCCATATCTAACAGATGCTTATGGCTTCATGGCAGACAGTTGCCTGGCACCATGTCCCTGCTGCACATTATGGTTTGCAGGTTCATCATTTTAGGCTCCCCAGTATAAGAGAGCTGAGGACATACTGGAGCAAGTCCAGCAAAGATGGTTAAAGGCTTGCAGAATTTGCCCCATGAGGCAAGGCTGAGAAAACTGGGATAGTTCAGTCTGGGAAAGAGGCCCTGGGGCCAGGGGATCTTATCACTGTGTATAAATAACTGATGGGGGTAGCAAAGGAAACAGAGCCAGGCTCTACACAGGGGTACCTAGTGAAATTATCTGAGGCAAATGGGGACATACGAAAGTACCGGAAGTTCTACTTAAGCATAAGGGGAGGGGAAAACAAAAACAACTGTCGCGGTCCGGGCACGCAAGCTGACTTAGACATCTCAAAACAGTGGGTCGGTTTCCCACATCAACACATAAAAATTTTTTACTCAGAGCGTCAAACATTGGAAGAGGTTGCCCAAAGAAGTTGTGGAGTCTCCGTCCTCAGAAGTACTCAAACCTGACTGGACAAGATTCTGTGACACTGCACTGGGCAGGACAACAGGTTAGAAAGGGCAGTCTCCAGAGGTCCCTTCCAACCTCAACAATTCTGTAACTTCTGGCACAAATAAAATGACTCATCATGTTCTCCAAGGAAAGCCGGGGAAAAAAGACAAGAAGGCCTTTATCTTCTCCTATGTCAGATGCCAAGTACTTCACAAAAATAAAACTGGAATCCCTACCTCAAACCAGCTACTCCTCTAACCAAACTGAGACCAAGAGGTACCAACCATCATCAGATGTGTTAGAAATGAGATGACAAAGACTATTTTGAACTACAACAAGAAAGACCAATGCAATCACACCGCCTGCTCATCTGTTTGTTATCCTTCTCTAGTAACGTTTAAGTTCAGTGGTCAATTCTAACCAAATTTAGTAGTGGTCCAGAGGTCTCAATAATACCTAACTCCTACAGGACTCACAAAACCAATGTGGCAGGAAAGAAATACAAATTAGTGAAGAGTGTCTAGTATGAACCCACAAATAACCTATTTTATTTGGCTTAGTAGCTTTTCAGTCAGTACTTACCAGCCAGATAAAATACCTACTTACCTAGTGATACTTGGATGGTTCTGCATCAAGTATATTTAGGGCATAATGGAAGAAAACAAAGGAAAGATGTACTGACAGCACAGAAACATTAGTGACTGTAGGAAAGCTGGCATTTTGTTATAAAGGAGAAAAAGACAATAATTGAAAACCATGCTTCATTAACTTATTCCATTAGAAGTTATTTTTGAATAAAAATTAAAAAAAAAAGTCCCTCTCCAGACTTCTCAGAGGCCCTATTCAGATACTGGAAGGTGGCAATAATGTCTCCCCAGAGCCTTTTCTTCTCCAGGCTGAACAAGCTCAATTCTCTCAGCCTGTCTTCATCGGAGAGGTGTTCCAACCCTCTAATCATTTTTCTAGCCCTCCTCTGGACTCTCTCACACAGGTTCACGTCCTTCTTGTGCTGGGGGCTCCAGAGTTGGATGCAATTTTATTACCTAAAAATTCTACTGCTCAAGTCCTGCTTTTAGCACACTACTATCACATTCATTAGAAAGCTTTTGAAATTAGTTAGCAGAAGCAAATTCATCAATATATGCCAATTCAGCTAACATGAGATAGATGGGCTCTCTAAATCCAGTTTATTCAGCTCGCAGGACTCTCATAATGAGTTCTGCATTCTGGGTATCTTTCTTCTCTTCCCTAGCCATCACCACTACACTCAGAATGTAAACAAATTTGTGACTTTTACCCAAATAATCTGCACTCATAAACACATGAGCAGATAGCTGATCATAAAGCACAAAGAAAACTGCAATGCTTTGCCTGCTGCAGGTACTTGAACTAATAATGCAGAAAGAATGATGCAATTGTAAAAAAACAACCCAGAACAACAGCAAAAAAAAAAAAAAAAAATCTGTCTCCTGAATCGCTAGTTTAATAATCTTGGTCAAATCCTCATGATGTATTCACATCCTCCAGGTATTCAACCTGAGTTAGCTCACGCTGATTATTTAATGTACCTCAACTGTTGCAGCTGACAAATCTGAGAAAACAAAAAACCTTTAGACAGTCGTTCTGGAATTCTGGCAGCAGCAATTCCTCAGACTCCAGATAACTCATGGCATCATTGCTGTACCCCTGTCACAATGGCACAGAATTTGTTGCAGCTTACTTTATTGAGCATGGGGACTTCTGAGACTGGATGCAGAGAGCACAACCACTGTGTATGGAAACAGAATTGTCATGTTCTGAATCAAAAGGTTATTTTGACTCATAGCTGGGTAGTCCCATCTACTTCTCACGTTAGCACTAATGGACAGTTTCAAAGCTGCAATGATAGCTTAGACACAGACATGTCTTCATATATAGAGAACGTATAAAGCACTTTGGTCTCACTCAGGGAACTGACTATATCAGCTTCCATATATTTTTCCTTTGAAGCATACAGAAGGTTGAGTAAGCTATGT
>JAVSBS010016424.1:0-28445 GCA_033124195.1 Coracias cyanogaster | reverse complement strand
CTGGCCCAGGCTGCCCAGAGAGTTTGTGGAGTCTTCTTCTCTGGAGAGATTCCAAACATGCCCAGACATGATCCTGGGCACCCTGCTCTGGGTGACCTGCTGGAGCAGGGGGGTTGGATGAGATGATCTCCAGAGGTCCCTTCCAACCCCTACTGTTCTGGGATTCTGGAACTTGGGTCCTGTCCCCATGGGCAGGGAGATCGGGGAGTCTCTGGGGGGGCCGGGCAAAGGGGAGCGAGGCAGGAGCTTTCCTGACATCTCCTTCACCCTGGGCAGGGCTGCTGCTGCAGGAGATGACTATGGCAGGGCTGCATGAGCTGCGCTTTACCGAGGAGAAGCCACTGCTGCGGAGCCAGGACGCTGAGCTGGTGAGTCTGGTGACCGCGCTGGCTTTGGCTCCTGCTTAACTGGGAGTTTGGGAGTGTGTGTGTGCTGGTGTCGGGTCCACATGTGTGCTGCTGTTGGGTGCAGGGTGTGCAGATGTGTGCTGGTATTGGGTGCACATGTGACATTCCGTGCACGTGTGTGCAGGCGTGTGCAGGGGTTTGGTTGCCACGAGGTATGTGTGTGAAGATGTTGCACGCACATGCCATTACACACGTGTGTGTGCACATGTGTGGGTAGTGCATGCACGTGTGTGTGTGTATGTGCACACACAGGTGGGCGTCATGTCCCCCTGTAGCCAGCGCTGCTGTGGAGCTTGTGGTGGCAGGAGCTTCATGACCTGGGTGGGAGGAGGGTACCCTGGGAGTGAGGAACAGTGAGGGATCATCCCTGTGCCTGATGGCTCCTTCTCTCCCCAGGAGAACTCGGAGATCTTCCTCTCTGCTGTGGACACAGACTGGAAGGTAGGACCAGCCGCATGGGTATCTCCTACCCCTGGGTCCTGCGTGGGACAGCAGCCTGGAGCTCTGAGCCAGTGCTTTTGTTGTCCCCCCTTCCCTGGGGGCCTGCATGTCCATGGCGGTCCACGGCAGTGCCGGATGGGGGGCACTGCCAGGCATGCCCTGTGCTGCTGCTCAGATGTGGCTGGCGGGCACTTGGTGACGAGCCGGGGACAAAAACCTCTTTAAAACTGACCATTTCTTCTCAGGAGGGCCGAGCTGCTTTTCCAGCCCTTCTGCCATTGCCATGGCAATGGTTTCCTGGGCAATGCCAGCCCCCTGCTTACATAAGGATGTTTGAAAGCCTCTTTCTTTTTTTGGAGGGCTAGGGCATTGCCCTGCCCATACCACCCACCTCTCTCAGGGAGCAGGGTCCCTCTGCTCCCCTGGCTGGCATGTCCCACCTCATACCTCTGTTTCACCTCTTCAGAGGAGCTACACAACGTGGTCTCAGGGCTTGTAGGGGCTCAGCTCATACCCCCTCCCAGGGACACTGGTGGCTAGCTTCAGGTTGTGCGTTGCTGTTTTGCCAGCAGCAGGGACCACCAGGAGGGTGGGTTTGGGTGGTGCTGGCTGAGCCCTGCCAGGTCTAGCACTGAAACAGCAGCCGCAAGAAGAACGTAAATCTGGATTTCCTTCATCCTGGGAGAGAGTTAGGGGAGTGCAGGTCCCTGGTTTGGCAGACCCAAAGCAAAGCCCAGGTTTTTGGGGCTGGCCTGCTTGGTCTCCAGCAGCCATGTGGGTGGCAGGGCGCAGGGAGCAAGGACTTTGGTCAGGATGCTGGGCAGTGGCTGCTCTGGTTCACAGAGTGGGAGATTTCTGGTGGCTCTCTTGGAGGGCACAAAATTATTCCAAAATAGCAATGGTGGAAAACAAATGTTGCCCTTCCCAACAGTTCCAAAGCCAGCGAGATGCTGGGTCTGGGACCAGCAGGAGGTGCAGGTCTGGGCTTGCTCAGGGTTTCTTTTGACCACTGGAGGGGAACCAAACCTCCTGGTGTCACCGAAGTGAGGATAAGGAGGGAGAGGGAGGCAAGGAGGGAGCTCCTGGTACTGCCACAGGCACCAGTATGGCTCTCACTCAGCTCTGCTGGGGCAGGGCTTGGTTGCTGTGCAGGGTATGCTAAGAGCAATGACTCTCCCAGGACAAGCCTGTATTTCAGGGATTGCCCTAGAGTGATGCTGAACCTTGTCCCTGGTGATGCACAGATTGAGTGGGTCTGGGTGACAAATGCCCCAGTGATGCGCCTGCATGGCCTTGGTGCCTAAAAAAATAAATGGGGCAAGGATCAAAGTGGCTTTCCCTGAGCCAGCCAGGCCCTGTGCCCCCTTGGTTCTCCTCCAAGAGTCTCAGGGTGGGGATGGGATGAGCTTCCCAGACTGTGCTGGAGCAAAACCCTCCTTCACCTTGGCTTTTCCACCCCTTCTCCCCTCTATTTTGCCACCTTCTGCCTTTCGTTGCCTGCTCGTGCCCCTCTGCATCTCTTGCTGTTTCCCGGAGCCTGTGGCTGCTCATGCTCTTTGGCTCCGAAGGTCATGGGCTGAGGAAAGAAAAAATGGCATGTTAACCCTTGAACGGCTTTGTACCTGTCCCGGGAACCACCTGGGAGCTGGGCTTCCCCCTCAGGTGTGGTCCTTTGTTAGCAGAAATGTGTCTCTCTGGGCTTGGGTCTGAGCTCCCTGCAGGACAAAGTGCAGAGGAAAGCCTCTTTGGTGGAGGCAAGGGGGATGCCGTCCCACTGCCGTCTGTCTGTCCTTTCTGCTCTGTCTACACCCCCTGACTTGCTATGTCTACACCCCCTGCTCTCTACCTGCTCTGAGTGATCATTTATCAGGCTAGGGAAAGGGCTCTCCCCAGGGAAAAGTGCCTCAGCCTTGTAATTAGACATCAGAGACTCCACAAGACCAAGCCTGCTGGGTGAGGCTGAGGGCATGGGGCTTTGCCACGCAGAGAAACCTGAGCGTGTGCTGATGATGGCAGCTGGACCCGCTTTGCCCGTGGCTGGGGTGTGTGCCATGATGGGGTGGGGATGCTGCAGGGGTGATGGCAGTCTCCAGCTGGCACCCAGCATCCCCACGGTGGGTGGAGGCTGGAGGGTCCATGCTGGATGCTGCTGTGCTCCGGCATTGACATGTGGCTCTCCAGCCCCTTTGGGCAGACACTGGAGGGATCACAAGGCTCTTTCTCCACCCATGATTTCCCAGCTTTGTGCTGGAGTGGATGGGGAAGCTGGTTGCACTGATCTGGGCAGTGGTGCTGAGCTGGGCAGGGTGCTAAGGGCCGTGGTGGCATGAGGCTGTCTGTGGATGCAAGCTTCAGGTAGATGGACTTGTCCTCTTGCAAAGCCATGTTGGAATCGGGAAAGAAGCCATCTGCCTTCATGCACATGGGGATACACACTCATGTGCACACGCATGCAGCATGCGTTGGCCCAGGGGCAGGATCCAACCCCTTGGTGCTGCTGGGTTGTCTTCCCTCCTGCCTTACTTCCCTGCCACTGGTGACGACCAGGCTGGGGCTAAATCACGCCCACCCCCTGTGCGCTGTGGCAGGCGGGGTGGCCCTGCTGCTGGTCAGCAACACAGATACCTGGGCGATGCTCACGCGTGTGGCCCTCCGTGGTTCCGCGTGTGTGCAGCTCGTTGTGCATCCATGGGCGTGAATGACGGCGCACACGTTAAGCAAATGGGAGAAGGATGCCACAGGCATGCACCTTCCATACGTGTGACCACGCACATACATGTAGCGGAACACGTGCTGACACAGGCACTAAGGGGCCAGCCCTGTGGGGAGGGTATGCACAAGCATTTTGTGGGGTGCACGTGCTTCAGTGTGGGGTCGTTGGATCTGTTTTCCCAGCGTTTGCATGTGCAGACATGGGCGAGGGGGGACGCTTTTGCCTGGCCGCAGTGTGTCCGTATTGGCACATGTTCCTGTGTGTAAATGTGCACACTCAGGTGCATAAGTGGAGCACGCCTGCTGCGTCCTCCTGCGTGTGTACTGCGTCCCCATGGCTGCTCACAGGCATGCAGGTTGCTGAAGGGCCTCGCTCTGGGCAGCTGTGGGCTGGGCTGTGATTCCGCCTCCTTGCGTGGGGCTGGAGACTCACAAGTGTGCGTGGCGGGCACGGGCGAGCATCGCTGGGCGCTGCCCTGCCGGTGCCGCGTGTGCTGCAAGGCCTGCGTGTGCAACGCTGCGCAGGCAGCCCTGCCTTGCCTGGCTCTGCTGAAGAAGGGAAGATGGATCGAAGTGCTGCACGGTGCCAGGCGATTTTTTTTTTTTTTTCTTCATAAACAAGGGTATTTGGGGCCAATTGGAGCATGAATAATTCCCGCGGCAGCCAATGGCGGAGCACTGGCTCCATCGCAAGGCTTGCCCGCAATGGAGGCCAACCCTTGCCAGGGCTGCGCGTTGTGTTGAGGGGGAAGGGAGAGGGAGGGCTTTAGCGCAGGGCTGGGGCTCTGCTATAAATCCAGGCGAGGGGCTGAGCCAGCGCAGAGCTCTGCTTGGCCCCAGCCTGCTGCACCGCTGTGCCCCACGCCAGGACCCCGAGCTTGGCCTTCTCCGTCCGCTCATCCTCGCCTGCCCGGTTCTGCGCCATGCCCGAGTGCTGGGATGGGGTAGGTACCACCGTTCTGCGCTCGCTGCCCTGGTGTTGGCCCCAGGAGCTGCCCTGCTTGCCCAGGCTGCGCCTTGGCACCCAGTGGGGCTTGGCACAGGCCAGGCAGGGATGGGGGCAAGGGAGGGACCTGCTGCTGGGGGCCCCCTCCCTCCCCCCACCCCCACTGCAGCATCCCTGACTTGCTGGGGGTTTCAGGGACGCATTGTCCTTGAGCGTGTCCTCCCCAAGATGCTGTGCCAAGGCCGAGGGCTAGTGAGTACAGCGGCTGCAGGCTGCACTGGGGGTCTGGCTTGGGGGGAGGGGGGCATGCTCCCCCTTCCCCAGCGCCAGAGCTGCACAGGGAGAGGGTCTCTCCCTGTTTCAAAAGCAATCCCTGGGATGCTTCCCAGCTTCTGCGGTGATTGCAACGCCTGAAGGCAACAGGCTGGTGTGGAGAGGGGGAGTGAGGTGGGAGCATTGCAGCAGCAAGCAGGTAACCTGGGCAGGGCTGGGCACCTATGGGTGCTGTGACATCCCCTGCGCCTCTCCTTGCTGGGGCCACGGGTTGTTGGTACGCACCCCTGCCTGCGTTCCCTGCATCCCTGGCCTCTCCCCACGGGCGAGCATCCCTGCAGCAAAGGGCAGGGCCGTGGTACCCGGCAATGCTGCAGAGGCTGCGCCACAGGCAAGGATGTGCCTGGCTGGTGGGGGATGAGCGTGGGGGTGCCGTGGGGGGGAAGGTGCTGACACCTCGGGCATGTGATTTTGGGGTGAGATTTGCAGCTGAGCTATTGAGGCTGTGGTGGGGACCGTGGGCACGGGGGTGGCAGGGAGACAGCCCTGTGTGCAGGATCAGGCCACACAGATGCCTCCTGCTCTGTGACCTTGGGCCGGGTGCTTCCTCTGCCTCAGTTTCCCCAGCAGTTGTTGGGGGTGGGATGCTCATGCTCATTGCCTGCTGCCTGATACAGCCCGGGGGAGCGAAGAGACTGCTGTGGATGAGGGCTGAGGTCAGGCTGTCCTTGGAGAGCTGAGCATTGATTCCACAGAGCCCTTGAGCTGCCCTAAGGCGCTGTGTCCTCCTGGGCACAGTGGATCTTGGTGAGCAGAGGCACTGCAGTGAGGAGGCCCTGTCCTCATGGTGGTTCCTCCCACCCAAGGCCCATGTCCTTTGGAGTCCTTGGTGGTGTGTAACCTGTGGGAGCATCCACACACCCGCGTCCCTCCCACCAGCCCATCCATGGGGCTGCCAGTACCCGCAGCGAGGGTTGTGCTGGATGGGCACCCTCTGGCATCCCCTGCCTGGCCTGCTCAGCAGATGATGCTCCTGCACCTACCAGAGCCCAGCTTTGAGGGCGCTGCCAGGGGGCTGGCTGGCAAGCACAGGCGTCTGGAGGGGACCCCTGGCCCCTTGTTCCCTCGTCAGCACCTGGGCTTGCAGCCTCAGTTTCACTTGCTGACTGGGGACAACGGCTGTGAGCACGGTTGGAGGCCTCCCAGCCAGGGAAACTGAGGCACGGGGTAGCCCTACTGGCACAGCCATTTCAGACAAGGGATTTTAACGTTCCTTGAGCTGACATTTTGATCAGGCTGCAGCATTTCCCAGGATGGTGTCCAGGGGCTGTCCTCTGCCTATTTGTCCCAGGTACAGTGAATCCAGGCTAACTGGGCCATGCTTTGATCTTCTGTCCTGTTGTCAAAACCCCGAGTCTCAGGCCCTTGAAGATCTTCTGTCCCGTGCTGTGGTCCACCTGTCCTGTCCCACGATCATCCTCTTCCAAGTCCTCTTCAATCATCCCATCCCAAACAGCTGTCCGTTGATCACATCCTAGGATCATATCCCATCATATACCTGTCCAGTCATAAATCCTATTATCCCTTCCCTTCCCTGGGGGAGATTTGTGCTTTCTGCCACTCCAAGATGTCTGGATCTAGAGGTTTTCCCAGGATGGCTGCTCCTCTTTCCCGTGTGCTCTCATGGAACCCAGTTGCTCAGGGAAGCAGCAATGAGGGGTGGGATGGCAGGGTAGGAGAGGACATCTTGGGGCAGGCAGGTGTCACCCCAGCTCTCCTCTTCCCCCAGGAACATGACATTGAGACTCCCTACGGGCTGCTGCATGTGGTTATCCGGGGCTCACCCAAGGGGAACCGCCCGGCCATCCTGACGTACCATGACGTGGGGCTCAACCGTGAGTGCTGGTCCCTGGGGTGCAGGGGCAGGTGGGAATGAGCCTGGGGCTGCACGAGGTGCTGGGACATTGGCCAAAGCCCCTGGCTCAGCTCCTTTGCCTCCTCCCATGGAGGGTCCCCAGGCTGCATTGGGTCTCCCCAGGCACCTGAAAGCATCAGGAGAGTTTGGATGCTCAGCTGAACCCAAAGCCCGGGCTAGGCACCTCCAGGAGTGCTTGGCCACCCTGGTGCTGGCTGTCCAAGCACCCATGCCAGGCAAGGACAGGGTGTGGGGGATGCCAAGCTGGTCTCCACTGCCGCCACCAGCCTGTTGGTATTCAGAGCACAGACCTGTCTGGAGACAGGGTGTAGCAGCGGCCAAATGAGATGGGGAATAGCAGGGAAGGAGGGACCCTGAGCTCTGGATGTGGGGATATTGTGCTCTGTTAGCCTTCAGCCTTGGACCTGGACCCCAGAACCCTGCCCCTTGCTGTCCCCCAGCTGAGCTGGGGTGCCCAGTGCCTGGTGAGCAGGGAGAAGCATCTCCCCCTCCACTGGCAGCTGAGGCTGAGTCACCGGCAGGCTACATGGGCTGCTTCACCATCTCAGCAGCACTCTCGTGTCCGGGGATGCATCACGTTGGTTGTGATGGACCGTGGATGTGTAAACGCTGCCTCTCACCCATGTTTTAGGAGGGATGTCCCAGCACCAATGCCATGGGGAAGGAACCCTCCAAGCCCTAGTGATGGCTGTGTCCTGTTGCAGCAGTGGTGGCCTGTCCACAGCAGCACTAGGGCTGTTTCTGTGACGGTTTCCAAGCAGGGAGGTTTGCAGCCATTTCTGAAATCTCATGTTTGCTTGAGCCCTTTCTGGGGATTTTGGATAGGGCCAATAATATCCTGAGCTGCTAATCCCGCTGCTTGCCAAGTAGTCCTGCAGCTCTGGACTTGCGTCCCCCAGCCCCAGCAGACAAGGCTCACCCCAAATTCCTCATCCTCCTGGCTGTCCGTCCCCATGCCTCCCAAAACCAGTAGGGATGCAGCCCTTGCTATCAGTGGCTATGGTTTCTGTTGTGGATATGAGGAGCCTGGAGGGAAGGAGATGGGAGGGCTTTGGTGGCATGTCACCTCCTGGCTGAAAGGCAGTAGGACGGTAGGAAACCTCTCTCCATGCCCCCCTGGCCCACCAGGCCCCTGTGCCAGGGTGTCTGGGCACTGATCCCTGCCTGCCCTTTGACAGACAAGCTTTGCTTCAACACCTTCTTCAACTACGAGGACATGCAGGAGATCACGAAGCACTTTGTGGTGTGCCACGTGGATGCGCCGGGCCAGCAGGCAGGAGCCTCGCAGTTCCCTCAGGGGTAGGTGCCAGCTTCAGGGGCTTGCTGTGGCTGCTGGGATGTCCCTTCACTGCCTGCTGGGCTGTTGTGCCCTGCCCGGGAATCTCTCCAAACCATGTCAGCCTGTGGCAGCTGACTGCTCCAGGGTGGGCAGCGGGGTGGCTTGCAGATGGGTGGCATTTCCCTGCCCACTTTGGGCAGCCTGGCTGCCCTGTTCCAGCCACCTTGCTCTGTGCGTGTCCTGTAACCGCTGTCCTGTGCCTCCCTGTGCCACAGGTACCAGTACCCGTCCATGGACCAGCTGGCTGCCATGCTACCCAGCGTGGTGCAGCATTTCGGGTGAGTCAGCTTCTCCTCCATGGCTGAGGGTGCTGGGCAGGAGGCCAGGGTGTGGGGCTGGGGGATTTGTCCTTCATGTCTTCTCGTGCTCCATGCTGCGGGTGGAGAGGTGCCCCAGGGCACCTGTGCTGGAGCCCATGGTCTCCCCCTCATACACACCTCTGCTTTCCAGGTTCAAGTACGTGATCGGGATTGGAGTTGGGGCAGGAGCCTACGTGCTGGCCAAGTTTGCGGTGAGCCTGGGGCTAAGGTGGGCTGGCCCTGAGCTGCCTGTAGCTGTTGTCAGCTCGGGGCATGGGGAAGAGCAGGAGGTGACACCCCTGGGCATGCTGTGCTGCTGCCAAGGCTCCTGGAGGGGCTGAGACAGCTTGACAGCAGTGCTGTGACCATGATGGCCAGGCAGTCTTGACACCGGTCTCACCTCGACCCCAGGACAGGGCCACACAAGCCTTGTGTAATGCGCATGGAGCAGGCAGCGGTGCTGGTGGGGGCTGCCCTGGCCGTGTCTCCCCTCCTCACTGAGCATCTCCCCTCTTGCTCACTGCAGCTCATCTTCCCCGACCTGGTTGAAGGACTGGTCCTCATGAATATCGACCCCAATGGCAAAGGCTGGATTGACTGGGCAGCTGCCAAGGTGGGCATGGGCCTGTCCACCCCCGGCCCCAGCCTTAGCATCTCCCCAGGGTGGGAGCCAGCCACGGCAGGGCTGTGACTCTCTGTGCTCCCTCCACAGCTCTCTGGCCTCACCAGCACGCTGCCGGACACTGTCCTGTCCCACCTCTTCAGCCAGGTAAGGGCTGTCCATCTTCCAGCCCCCTGCCACCAGCCCCCTACTCAGCATCCCAGCAGGCTCCCCCTGGCTGTGCCCTGCCAGGTGCCACTGGACCCACCTCACGTCCAGGGATGGGGTTGGCCAAGGTTGGCCTGTGTCCCACCTGCCTGACCCGGGGCTTAGGTGCGGCAAGTGTGCGACTCATGTCCACATTGCGCACGGGGATGCTGCCCGCAGTGGTGCCATGCCCAGCCACATGTTCCAGCATCCTCCCGCTCTGCTCCACTGGGCGGGAGGAGCAGGGTGCACCCACCCTGATCTCCATTCCCCGCCGGCACAGGAAGAGCTGGTGAACAACACGGAGCTGGTGCAGAGCTACCGGCAGCAGATCGGCAGTGTGGTGAACCAGTTCAACCTCCAGCTCTTCCTCAATATGTACAACAGGTGAGCACCTGGGCCGGCCCTGCCAGCGGGATGCCCCCCTGTCTGCACCAGGGTGAGGGGCTGCAGCCCTGGCGGGTGGCCCTGAGGGCACCATGGGAACCCTGAGCTCTGCTGGGTGCTGCCATCACCCTTCTGAACAGGCAGGCGGTGGTGCAGAGCTGGCCACTGGTGCTGGCCTCGCTGTGTCCCTGAGTCCACAGCCATAGGTGCATGCCCCCTGGTCCCTTCCTGCGCTGGGTGCTCGGTCAGACCTGGAGGAGGGGGCAGAGGCACTGTCTCATGTGTGCAGTGCTTGGGACACAGCAATAGGTTGCCCAGAGAGGTGGTGGAGGCATCATCCCTGGAGACACTCAAGGCCAGGCTTGATGTCCCTGCTGACTGCAGGGGTCTTGGACTGGATGACCTTGGAAGGTCCCTTCCTACTCAATGCATTCCATAATTCTATGATTCTAAGCCTTTCTTTTCTGCTGGGTGCAGCATCTCCTGGCATGGGCTCTGCTTGGGTCATGGTAGAGGTGGCTGTGGTGTCCTCCAGGTGCAGGAAGTTGGGACAGAGGGGCTAGGTGCTGCTTCCCAGAGGTGGTGGTGCCCCAGCTCTTGCATTATGGCATTGGTAAGGGCTGCCCATGGCATTGGTAAGCACCTGCCCATGGGCTCACACTGGCCTCCTTTCTCCTCCATCAGCCGCAGGGACCTGGACATCAACCGGCCTGGGACTGTGCCCAATGCCAAGACACTGCGGTAAGAGTTGTGCTAGCATGGTCCCGGGGCAGTGGAGTCCACCCAGGCCAAGACCTGACTGTGCCCATTCCTCCTCTCTCTTCCAGGTGTCCTGTGATGTTGGTGGTTGGAGACAATGCTCCTGCTGAAGAGGGGGTGGTGAGTGGTGGGGTGTCGCATGCAGAGGGTGCCCACGTGTAGGCATGGTCATATTCACTGCCTGCTCAGATGTGCATGAGTGTCTGCTCATATGCAAACCTACCTGCTTGTGTGGGCATGTGTGCATTTGTGCATGGTTGCCACACATGGGAAGCCTCCCCTTCCTCACATGCCCAGATGTGCTCACAACGTGTGCAGTCAGACATGCCAGCTGGAGTGCCATGGGCCAGTGGTGGTACCCATGGGCAGCTTCTGCCAGGCTCAGGGCGCTCCAGGGTGCTAATATCATCCCTCTCACCCACAGGTGGAGTGTAACTCCAAGCTGGATCCTACCAACACCACGTTCCTGAAGGTAGGTGGGTGGGTCCCTGCTGCCCATGTGATGCCCCATTGCCCCCTGCCCCAGGGTTGCAGGGTGTCCTCGTCTCCCCATTCCAGATCCATCCTGGCTTTGGGAGATGGGGATGCATGGGGAGAGCAGGCTAGCCCCAGCAGCGGCATCCTGCCAGTGGGTGCCAGGGTGGGCAGCAAAGGCACCCTCTCAACCTAAGCAGGACCTTCTCTCTGCAGATGGCTGACTCCGGTGGGCTGCCCCAGGTCACACAGGTGAGCCCTCACAATTTCCCTGGTTAACTGGGTATACTGGGCCATGAGACAGGCACAGATGCTCCCTCCGGCTAGCGGGGGGTGGGCTGAGGTGGGCACAGGAGTCTTGTGCTGTGGCTGCCAGCAGCAGCTCAGGGCTGAGCAGGGATCTCAGCCCCTCCTGCTCTCTCCCCACAGCCTGGCAAGCTGACCGAAGCCTTCAAGTACTTCCTGCAAGGCATGGGCTACAGTGAGTGCTGGGGCTGGGCACGGGGCTGGCGCGGGCCTGTGTGCGCACACACGTGTGTGCCTGCGTGAGCGTGTGTCCTGCCACAGGAGAGGAGCATGGCACCCTTGCTCCCTGGGTGCAGGCGTGCAAGACGTGTCTGTGTGTGCAGGGGGGCGTGGGGTGGCCAGTCTCTGTGGGCATGCAGGCGTGTGTACAAGGGCTCTGTGTGTATGCACATGCACGGACAGGGGCTCTGCTCACACGTGCACGCATAGGTGTGTGTGCACGCAGCAGGGCACAGTCCATGTCCACAAGTCTGTTGTGCATGTGTGGGTCCATGATACCGTGTGTGTGTGCGTGTGTGTGTGCATGCACACATGTGAAGATCCATCTACACCCAAGTGTGTGTTTGCAGGTCCATGTGCACATGCACGTGTGTGTGTGTGCGCACACGAGCAGGTCTGTGTGCGTGCCAACATGGGGCTGGGCAGGGGCTTCTGGTCCCACAGAGCGGCCAACACGGCTGATGCTCTCTCTCTGCCCTCCCTGCCCCTCTCCCACTCTGCCCCTGCCAGTCACCCACCTGAAGGATCGGAGGCTGAGTGGAGGCACAGGTACCGCTCAGTGCTGCTCGGCCTGTGCCCGCTGCTGCATGGTGCCCGCCTGGCCTGTGCCCTCGAGCTGCCCAGGCACCTTTGGGACCAGCCTGGGTGCTGGGCTGGCCCATCCCAGCCAGGTGCCCTCCGCCTCACTCCGCTTTGCCTGAGCTGGCATCCTGAGCTGGGGTGGGGGGCTGAGGAATGGCATCTGGAAAAGTCCCCCCGATGTGGCTGTAGTCTCAGCAGTATACTCACTGTGCCCTTCTCCAGCAGACCAGGAGCTGTGCCCACTGGACATCCTGGTTGGAGGAAGGTGATACCTTCCCTGCGCATCCTGGGGAGCCAGGAGAGCTCCTGTCCAGGCTCACTTCTTCCCTGGAGTGTGGTGGTCAGGTGTCCCCACCGCTTCACACCCAGCACTCGCATGCCCAGGAGATGTGTCTGCCCCAAGGCATCCTGTCTCTGCCCCACTGTCTCCTGCCAGCCTGGAGCTGCTCATGTTGTCACAGCATTGCATGCTGCGAGCTTGTGCCCAGGTCATTCACATTGGGTAGCGAGACCAGCGGCTTTGCTTGTGTGGGGCAACGTTGGCTCAGGTCCTCCTGGCTTTCAGAGGGGGCTGAGCACCTTGGGTGTCTCTCTGTGCAGTGCCATCTGCCAGCATGACCCGCCTGGCACGTTCCCGCACGGCCTCCCTCACCAGCGCCAGCTCAGTGGATGGCGCCCGCCCACGTGCCTGCACCCACTCGGAGAGCACCGAGGCCATGGGGCAGATCAACCACACCATGGAGGTATCGTGCTGAGGTCCACGCCCAGTGCCGACGTCTCCTCCAGAGCCATCTCCCATCCATCAGCATCCTGCCAGCACCCACCCACCCCGTGGACGTCCTCCACCAGGGTCCTTGCTCCTTCGGGGTCAATTTGTCTTCTTTGCCATTGGCCTCATCACCTTGTGCTGAAGAAGGAGAGGGGCTTCACTTCACTGCCTCTTGGCTCCGGCTCCTGGCTTCATCCAGCGGTCACACATGGTTCTGCATTGGTTCCCCCCCCCTCCCCAGCATTGTCCTGGCCCTGGCTTCGTGGGGTGGGTGGCAGGGGGATGGGGTGAGGATGGGGGAGCAGAGACAGGTTGACGAGATGAGGACAGGATGGTGGGCTGGAGCAGGACAGCAGGCTGTGGGTAGGACATGGAGAGGACACAGGAGGTATGTTGGTCCCCCAAGGTCAACTGACAGTTGGCCAGACCAGAAGGAAGACAGGGATGGGGAGCAGTGCTCACTGAGCGGTCCTTCCTGGGAATGCAGCTCCCACATCTCCCTGCCAGCCCTCCCTGTGTGGGAGCTAGAGCAGAATCCTCCAGGACCTGCTGCCCCAGAGCTGGCTGATCATTGTGAAAAATTGCACCCTACACTGTCCCCTCACCCTGGTCATGTACCCTGAGAGCTGAGGGTGGCATGGGGGTCCCTCTGCCTCTGCCCATGCCCTCACCCACGGTGGTACTTTCTTGGTCCCGTGTTGCAAGAAGGACAATCACCACCTGCCACCAACACCATCCCACAGAAGGACTGGGGGCCGTGCGCCCTGGCTTGTTCAGCCCCTGCCACACTGTCAGTTCCACTCCCTGCTCTTGGGCTGGGGCCACCAGGGCTCAGAGGCCACCGGGTTTGGGGATGTCACATGGGAAATCCCTCCTCCAGCTTTGCCACAGCCTTTGGGTGTTACCACAGAGGAGCTATTAGCAATAAGATGAGACACTCCCACCATGACCCCCAGCAATGCTGAGGAACCCTCAGCACTCTCTGCCCTGCAGGGTGTATCACTGCAAGGTGCTGGCAGTGTGGGGTGACCCATGGGACATCAGGAAGCACTCCAGGGTCTGGCTTTGCCCTCCAGATTGCTTTGCCCACAGAGCTGGACCCACCATGACCCCCAGATCCAGACCTGCCATGCCCAGCATCTCGACTGCGCACTGAGCGGGGTGTCTCTCAAGGGCTTGGCTCCCCTCAAGCCGCAGGACCCCATCTGGCCACCAGTTCTGGGTGGACCCAGCCTCCCGTGCTTGGCATGGAGAGCTGTGTCACCACGTAACCCCCCCATTGGCCACCCAGTCTGCTGCCATCCCTGGCCCACCCTTCAGGCAACAGAGCTCAGCTCCTCTGGCACCTGGGGCAAGGGAGCCCACAGCTCTGATGATGGATGCTCAGATCTCTGTGGGTAGTCTGTGGAGGACCTGAGGACGGACCTGTAGGTGACCCACCAGGTGCCACCATCTGGGCAAGCAGAACCAGCCTACTGGGAGCAAGTCCCACCCAGCCCCCCTAAAAGCACTTGCCCCCAGACCCTGTCCCTGCTCCCCAGCCAAGTGGCACAGGGGTCCCAGTGCTCCCAATGGGTGTGCAAGGGCTTTTGGCCCTGAGACCCATACCCCACCCAGCCCCTTCCACATTGAATGGCCACCCTGAAATACCAGTGTCCCCATTTGTCTCCCACTTTGTCCTGCTGTGTGCTTCCTTCTTGGTGTGACTCTGAAAGCTACATAGCTACTTTTTACTGTAGGTACTGCTGTGATATCCTGTTTTCTCAGCGTGTCCTTCTAGATGATATATATAAATACCTATACAGAATATATATAAGGGTGTGTCCAGTCCCTGACCAGTTTGGGCTCATCCCCCCGTGCATTCTCGTCCAAGTGGTGCTGTGTGGTTTCCCTGGAGGTGATCTGGCCATGCTCACCTTCAGTTCCTCACCTTTGTTTTGTTGGTTGGTTGGGTTTTCCCTGGTGGGTTGTTCATTTTATTTTTGTTAGTTTTCCCTTTTTTCCCAGTCACCACAGAATTTAGCGCATTTTCCTGTCGGAGTGCGACCTGGTTTTGTCCCAGCAGCAGCAAGGCCGCGGCACTCACGAGACAGCAATATGTAAACCAGATTTAACTAACCTGTTGCTGTAGAGAGGATTTACTGTGTTGGAAAAAACAACAAGCTAATAAAGATGTTAAGAACCTGCTGTGCTCTTTCCAACATAGAATCATAGAACCATCTAATTGTTTGGGTTGGAAGGGACCTCAAAGAAAGATCATCTAGTTCCAACCTCCCTGCCATGGCAGGGACACCTCCCACTAGACCAGGTTACTCAAAGCCCCATCCAACCTGGCATTGAACACCTCCAGGGATGGAGCATCCACAGCTTCCCTGGGCAACCTGGGCCAGGGTCTCACCACCCTCAGGGTAAAGAATTTCTTTCCAATTTCCAGTCATCAAACCCTGCTGTAAAAGTTGTTCAAAACCCCATGTTAGCAAGTGAACCACGGCAGAAAACCAGGGAGATGGGGTCGGTACTGTGGGTCAGGTACTGCAGGCCAGGTCCTTTCTTACAGGTAATGGAACTTACAGGAGGAAAACATCCCATTTCTCCGATACCATCCCCAGGAGCCACAGCTTGGCCCAGAGCTACTGCACCCCTGAGCAGTGCAGGGAGAGCGACCACAAGCAGCATGAGTGAGTTTATCCCTTCACTGGCTCTCTTGCCTTCCCAGAGTAAGTTTTCAGCGGCTCTCAGATTGGTAGAAGACTCTGAAAAAACACATCTGATAGCCAGGAATGATTAGTGACAGAATGCTGCTGCAGCAACGGCAACAAGAGTTTCCCAAGGTGATTTTTCATGCTCAGGGGCATTAGTCAAGACTGCTGTTAGAAAGAGGTTCTGAAGCAGTTCCACTGCTAAGTTCAGTGATGCAAAGAAAAAGGAGGAAGGAGTCAAGCAATTATACAGCAATTGTGAGTCCAGCAAGCTGCACTGGTGTTCTCAATCCCAGTTTCCAGAGGACTAAAACAGGCTGGAGTAAGGTCGGATCTTACAAATAATGGACCCAGGCTCCCTTTTGGGAGCGATGAGGTAAGGGCTTTCATTTTCATACAGAGGTGTGACACCCAAAGGACTTTCCCCCCGCAGCCAGCAATGCACAAAGCTGCAGGCCCTACCGTTCAAGGAGGAATATTTTCAATAAGGAGCAGTTACACACAATTCCTTGCTTTCAAGGCATTTTACTGTACAGGCTTAGCAAAGACTTCACGTTCTCACAACAGGAAAACAGTCAAAGATTCATTTTGCTGTGATCAGCCGCTGTACAGGGCTCTGCCCAGGAGTTTTGTGTATGCCCGTGTACAAGTGATTCAGTGTTTCCAGCTAGTTTAGTTCTTGAGACTCGGGGACAACTGAACTAATGCTGGAGGAAACGCTGCTGTTGCTGACAGAGTGTTCTACCCTGCTTGCACAGGGAGCTGGACACATACCCCTGCCAATGTCTAAACTGTGAGAGAAAGAAGCTCTGACATAGGCTTTTAAAAGTGTTTATTGATGGTTATGAGATGGAATGATGGCGCAATAGTGCAAACCACTGTGCAATTGGGAGAATGCACTCCCTTCCCAGCTTTCACGTTTACTTTATTATACAGGAGACATGGAATAAGGATTAAATACAAAATGGGTCAGTATGCTGCATTTACCACACTCCGTTGGGCTTTGGACAGATTACTGTTCCCTCAGTGCATGTCAGTTCAGAGCTACATCAAAGCAGGGAGTGGCTGCTACGTTCTGTCCAGCTTTACTAGCAAGACAGTTGGAACCAGTGATCTTTTTCATCGGTCTGAAACACCCAGCACTTCACTTAGCCAGTTTCTGCACCGTTTCATAAAGACTGGAAAATACCAGATGTTAACAAGCCACAAATAATAATAATATTTACTAGTACACTACAAGTGAGCTTCAAGAGTACTTCTTAAGAAGCAAGATTTCATCTAATACTCATCTATCTTGCTAGCTTGTAAACTTAGGTGCCCACTTCCTCATCTTTGCGTGACTTTTCTCCCTGGAAGCTTCTAAGAACAATTAGGAGTGAGCAGCTAAACTTTGTATTTCTAGTGCCTGAGAGTCAACACTGGAAGATGTTTATTTGCCCAATAATAAACCACCAGCTAATTTCTCTAAGGAAGTTGCATTGTTAGATTGTAAGTCAAAGAACATCCTGTCCTCAAATGATGCATTTTGGAAAAAGACAAGCCCAACCGTGCTCAAAAATTTAAACAACACATGGCTAAACTGACCAGCACGCAGTCGTTCCAACTGTCACCCGTGCATGCTTCTCCTTGCCCTTCAAATCTGTAACATCATCTTTCTCTTCAAGAGAATCTAGAACCACAGCCACTTGGAGACTAATAAAACCAAGGGGCAGATCTCAGAGACTTTAGAAACTGCTGGATCAAGGTAGTGAGAATCGGTGCTGTGCCCTCTTTGAATATCATTCTTATTCCAGTCCAACAAAGTTACCTGTACATATAAAATGTTAAAGTTGTGCCACTTGTCAAAAACAAGACATCTCCAATTACTGATCACACTTCAGCATACAGTTGGGACAGGGAATAATACATTACAGAAAGCAAAACCACAAGATTTTAGTTACATAAAACAATATAATTTGTATATAAACTGATAAATACTGTCTCCATGGTTCACTAATTCCAAATACTAGTTATCTGCACATTAGTTGCTAACATCTATTACTAGAAGTATTTCCAGCTTGTGCTCTCTCAATTCACTTCCGAGACTGGTCAGCCTGTTCGCTCCGAGGGAAAACAGCCTCAGCAATGAGACAGGGTTCCGTGGGAAGATTTCATTATGACACCCGCCAGATAATGAGTCCTATGATTACAGAAGCCACAGCAAGGCCAAGAATCAGGATACAGATCTTCTTACGAGATTTCTTCTAATAAAAGAAGAAGAAGAAAAAAGCCACTGACATCGGGAACAGATGACAAGAGGAAAAAGCAAGTCTACTAGTTAATGTTGCTAACTTTGCAAACCAGAGCACTTGACATGTGGACTTATTCAAGAGAAGTAACCAGTGTAGTCTGAACATTTCTAGATGGTCCTTAGACTGCATGATCCTACAGATAAATGTTTTTAGTTTTAGGAGAATAGTGGTCTAAGAGCGACAGTTAAGTCAAAATGTGGCAAGTTTTGCTTCTCTCAAGGAACGATGCAAGCTTTACTTCAAGTTGGCTACAGAAGAACTCGACAACACCTACCACACGCTTTCCATCTTAACAGAGGACACCATGGCTTCAAAGAAAAGCCAAACATCTCTAGCTGCTTAGATTTTCCAGGTAAAACTAATAAAACTGCTGAGCAGCTCTTCAATACAATCTTCCACTGACCACTTGAGTTGGTGTGGAAATAGTATTGCATTTCTACAGTTTGAACGATTTAACATACAATTACTGAACTTGGATTTTACAGCTTTGATCACTGTGTTCATTCTAGGAAACTACAGTCTGTCCATATACACCAAGTTTTTAACTTAGTAACTACGTATTTGAGTACAGTTGTATATAACCACTTCCTTCTCCATGCAGAAAAACACATCGAGTATATGTCCAATAGCTCCCAAACTTGTATTTATAACATCCCTCAAACCTTTGTGAAGGAAGCCATGAAGAGAGAGAACGCTACTAAATACTGCCAGATAGTAAAAGCTACTTTCCCTCCCTTGTGCTGAGCAGCACTAGAGTTTTATTGCCTTCTAGTGCCTCCTCACTTCATAACTTGAAAGAGTCCAATTTATCTTGTGTGGAAGCCTCAGGTCCCAGCAGTGAAACGCTGTTGGGGACTGACTGAAGCAGAACCCTTCCTCTTTCACAGAACATGGACCTACAGGGACAACAATGGCAAAAAGAACCTACAAACCCCATTGAATATCATGCACAAAGGAGGTTTAAGGAGCAGCGAGAACCACTGCAAGAGATTTGATGGGACAGGGAGGACAGACTACAGGATAAAAACTCAGCAGTTAGAAAGAAGACTGTAAATCCCCATCACCAAACGTTTCCCAAGTCTGGGCAAAGACTTTTGCACATGAGTGCTCTGGCTGATATGTTTACAAGGTGGATACAACATGAGAATTTGTTGCCATTTAACTGTTCCACTAACTCCTGAGAACAAAGACAGCTAACACACAAACTCGCTGAGCACACCTACACGAAGAACAGCCTGAGTACACATCCTCTGAAGGAGAAGGCTCATTTCAAGACCCCGTTTTTGACTCAAGCGCTTTATCTATTCCTTGCAGCACAATTTTGAGACAGTGCCAACTTGCATAAGCTGTTCTTAATAACTTATTTGATGTGCTCAGTGTGTGTCTTGTTATGCCTGTTCCGTTATTGCTCAATAATACCAGCATACAGAATTTACCTGATAATAGGCAGCTCTCTGTAACTGCTCACTGGCTCTTTCCACATGCACTTCTGCACTTTCCACATTTGCCTCTATGCTATCTATAGGAAAATAAGAGAACTCATTGTAAAATATTTCAGTGCTTCAGTGTTTAAGAAAATAGTCAGAAATACAGTACTTTTTATACAAAAAAAAAAGGAAAATTTAATCTATGTAGGCAAAACATGCAACTGACTGAAGAAGAAACTTCCTCTTATCCAAGCACACTTACCAATCATATCTCCTTGGTCGTGAATCATCATGGCTAAATCCTTAAATATCTGATTGACATCCAAAATGTCTGCCTGAAGACAACAGTTTAACAAGTTAAAACAAATACTGCGTACAGTTTTTCTAATCCCCACTCTTGGTATCTCTTCTGACCATTGCTCAAAGTGTCAGAATGGAGAAATCACTCACTGACTCAGGTAACTTGATGCCACTACCTACAGAACTGGGGATTAACAGGGGAGCCTACAATATTCCTGCTACTGAATATTTGTTTCATCACACTATCAATTAGCACAGTATGGAATTGAGATGAACACTGTAACAGGAATTGCTCCTATGATCTCTGAAGGACCACCAGTCAACACCGAAGGAAAATATACCTAGTCTCCTTCAACAGGAGCAGGGAGATTGATCTTGGTATCAATCCTCTCTATAAGGAACTCTGTTCCTCCACCTTCAGATCTCCTCAGCCCATCCCATTAGTTAGCACTGCACAACTCCTTTGGTTTATCTCCCAATAGTGTTAACGGCAGGATCTACTGGTCACCTCTAATTGCCTGATTGCTGTTTCTCTTTCTTTAATGAGTTCGAGGTCCTGTTCAGTTATTGCCGCATCATCTTCCTGAGACTGCATTTGATTCCAATCTTCACCACTGCAAAGAGATGGAAAGAAAGCACGATTCTTTATCTAAGTATAGGTACTTCTGCACTCCATTTCTAGCAAAGTGCCGGTAAGTTAAAGGTGAAAAGTTTCCTACAGAACAACCCCTAGGTTCCTGGCCCTGCAACTGTGCACAGAAACAAGACTGATTTGTGACGACAGGGACAAATGGGAACAACTGGAAAAAGGGACGGATCAGGAAAATTGAAGAAACCAGAAAGTAGTTACATGCATAGAATACTCCATTCTAGGATGACAGTCATCTATAGCATTACAGAAGAAATCTCCTTATTTCAGTTCTGCCTTTTGTTTGTGTTTTTTTGTTTGCTTTTTTTTAATACCTGTACCTTCTTTTCCTCTCACAATCCTCCGAAAAGAGAGGAATCATGTGAAAGTTTGGGCAGAGAGTAGCCTGCAAGCACAACATTATCAGAACTAAAGAGCACCTGACAAGCGTCTGGATTCAAAGACTCTCACTTGCTGTCTGGCATTTGGAGATAAGAGTAAAGTGGTTTAATATTTTAATTCATTAGTCTGGTAAGAACTTCAAATTAGATCACACACCAAAAGAGATGTTAAAAACAATTAGCTCTGCATCCCAGTCTGCCTCTCTCCTGATGAGCTAGTGCTTCATAACTGCTGCACAAGGGACACTGAAGGCACTGCCGATCATACGAGGCCACCTGCATGGTCGGCATAGAAAGTTCTTCAAGGCCAACATCTGCCTCTTCTCAAAGAGAAGCGTGCTGGAAAGCACTGTAACTAAGTTTTAAAGTCTCAAAAGTGCCAGAAGGAAAGAAGATAAACTGCATTCCTAGGTCAGAGACAGCTGACCGTTCCAACAATTCAGCTCTGCAATGACAGCAGGGTTTTTAGATAGTTAAGGCAGAAGTTTCTGACATGTAGCACTCAAGAACAATGTTGAATGTGGAGCAGCTGCTGTGTGCCGCTGTCTCTCACCGAGCTCTGCATGAACAGGGCTGGCTCCCCTTGCTCTAGTGTGCCAGGCTTTCAACCTCATGGCAGCATCTGTACCACGGAACACCCGGGGTTTTCACTCCTGACTCAGCATGTGAAAGCACAGGGCTAACGGAGGGGATGCACACCAAGCAGCTGACCTGATGAAGCGCAGTTTGCAGAGGAAAGATGTACAGATGAGGCCTGCAAGCAGGTCTCTTGATTTGGAAAGCTGAAGGATTGATTTACACAGATAGGGCCAACAGATTTCATCCCAGTCTTCTCAAACATACATACAGTAGAAACAGTCACAGGAATCACAGATACTTCTGGAGTGCCCTGAGCTCTCTTTACCACACTGCATGGTTGACAGACCATTTTACAAACCCATCTGCAGTAGCAGTGTGCCTGCACAGCAGAACGACACAACTGACAGGCAACAGTCGGTTTTCTTATGCGTGTTCTAGAATTAGTTTGCCAGTGCATCATGTCCAGGACTTTGGAATTTAAGGCAGGTTCTGTAATAGCTCCAACTGGGCTGCTAGAGAACACCCACACCCAGGAAAGCAGCTCTGTGTGGGAAGAGTCACGGAGAGGGAAATCCTGCCTATCTTGTGCTCACAGTTCAGAAAACCAGAAGCTCCAACTGCCACATTAGGGACTCTGATGTTCCCCTTGGGGCAGCAATCACACAATCTACATTTAAGGAGGATAAAACACTGTCACATGCCATTAATTTTTTGCGTCGTATCTTAAAAGTAGTGTAATAATTGCATTTCAAATGTTTTTGCGTTGCACTCAGCTGCCAGAGCCTGGCCCAATTTACAGTAACATATCTTACCACAAAAACTTATATGTAGTTATAGATAATTAAAAGTATAAAATCAAGAGTACAAGAAGCCATTACCTATCAAACGACACAAGCTGCTCTTCTCTGAACCGCTCATCAGCCTGGAAGAGATAACCGAGTTATTAGTCTTGCAGACTACCAGGACCACTCACAAAATCAACAGGAATATCCTGAAGACAAAGGCATATACTGTCCAGAGGGTTCTTTGAGAATGCCACTGTCGCTTCAGCTTTCAGATTTGAATTAGGTTAATTTAGATTGATTTTAAGATTTAATTTTCAGGTTGCTTCTGCAAATCAGAGGCTACTGAACCATCAAAGGCACCTAGTCTGTTTAATCAGATCCGTGGTCATTGTTTGTCACTTCCCTTCTCAACACACAGCAAAACATTCACAGCATGCGTTTCCCTGTAGAAATTAGGAATGCTTAACACAGTCTCAAGGCAAGGGGAGGAAAATGCTTTCACTGGCCTTTTTATTATGAATTCTTAGGGGTTTGTCAAAACTTAATAGGGAGAAGGTTCAAATGTACATTAGAGATATCAGCAGGACAAAAGCTACAAGAAAATAAAGCAGCATAGTGTGAGATTTAAGGTGTAATTTAAGGTGTGGTAAACTTCCAACTGATCTCTTCAATTTTAGTCTAGGGATGATGCCAAGCGAAGAGCAGCCTGCAATACTTTTCTACTAACTATACTTTGACTCCTCATCTAATCCTCCACATTTGCAACTACCAGGATTGCTTTCCTCCTCCACTAACATTCACAAGGAGCACCCTGAAATGAGTGCCTACTTACAATATCTGGAATGACAAAAGTAACGCACCGAGGCCTCATCTGCGCTCAGTAATGTGTCAGTGAACAGCGAGGAAGTGGGTAGGCAAGTACAAGATCTCTCAAGAGACTTGTAGTTCACTCTTTCCATACAAAATTCCTATAAATACTTACAGAGATACGGGAGCCAGCTCTTGCCCTTGCTACAGTCTCTTTTTCCTTCTCTGACACTCGCCTCTGTATTGCCTGGAAGTTATTTAAGGCCGTGGAGAAGTCATTCATTAAACGTTCTTTCTGAAGCCTCTGTTGGCGCTAAAGAATCAAGACAAAAAACAAGTGTTCAGATATTCCCATTCATGATAATGGAACTGTCAGACTCTCAGAAAACCCCGTCATCATCATCACAACAACAAATGCTGGCATTCAAGTCATCTTTTGGTTCCAGCATTCTGGGGCCCTGCAGAGAACAAAAAGCCCACCATATTTTAATTTGTTGTACCAAACGCCTCGCCTACTGCAGAACAGTTTTGTGCAATAAAGTTCTCTAATTTTAATCTAATTTTAAGTCTGAAGTAGAGAAGTCTTCTACACCATTACTTTTATTCAAATCACATTCCAGTCATCTATCACATTTAATTATGTACCTTTTGGATACCTATAATGCCTTTACCCTACATTCCTCTACTCAGCCTACCTGGTATTACTTAACATTCTCTTGTCCTGACAAGACAACCCCTGTAACTTTTTCACAAATACAGGAAGTCCTACACTTCCAGAACTAGTGACAACACTCGTCACCCGTTTCACAAGCAGTCTCTCGCAGCCATGCCACACGACAACCCTGCTGTTATTTGATCAGAGAATATCCTTCGTCCTGATAACCAGTTCCATTTATCTTTTCTCCAAATACATTAGTTGTAATATTCATCTTCACTTTACATCATTAACTTATTTAACCTCTACATAACATCTCCTTCGAGTGTTGCAACATCTCAGTTATGAGAAACAAGAAGTTGTGAAAAAGCTTATCCCAAGGATGCTCACCACTCTGGTCAGTTTTTGTGACTTCTACTAGAGAGTTTCCTACAGCTGTCTCCAGCTGCAGCCTTTCCAGCACTGTCATCCTTCAACAAGTTTGTATGAATTCAACAGCCTTGTCAAGGAAATACATGTTGCCCATTCATTTTTTTTCTGTAATAAACCACAACAGCAGCATCACAATACACTGCAGCTCCCATCTGGGCCGTCTGGAAGCAACAACCCGCCTGCCAGAGGAGATCCTCAGCCTGTTGATGCCAGCTCCGGCAGTTTGACTGGACTGCTCCAACAAGCTTTGCTAGGCTTCAAAAGTTACTGCTGCATTCAGTGAGATGCACATGACAGGATTTTGCTCACCAGAGGGAGATTAACTGAAAAATATTTGCTGGACAAACAGGCAAAACACGGCCATGCTTATGACTGGCACATAAACCTTTAAATACAGAATTAGACTATGACAACATCTGCTGACCCACATCCACCGATCATCCCACAACAGGATCACAAAAGCAGATACATCAATACTGTGGCGGTGATTTAAAGCAGAGCAAGAAAACACCAACAACTGAGGACTGTCCCTTCCCTTTCCCGTGGGGAGAGGGAACTCAAAGGGCTATTTTGCTTTATTCAACATGAGCAAAGTGAGTTAGCTTCCGCTGCTCCTCACCATAAATCACATGCAAGGGAAAGCTTTTCAGCGCGGTTACTGATGTGTGGTTTGCTACGAGCTCTTATCCTAAACACCACCTTGCATCTCCTGGCACTTAGTAAACAAGATTATTTTTCAGAAATATTATTAAATATAAATAAAGAAATACTATTAAAGTTTACTTACTCAGAAAAGCACAATTGCATACTTGGATCTCCCCAGACATTTAGGGCTTCTTATTCTCATGCAAATAATTTTTATACCTATTCGCCACTGGGAAACACTGTTTTCCTAGTGTCCTATAGGCAGCCAGAGTGTAGCCAGTTCAATGTGTTTCCCTACTTCAGCATCATTCCTCACTGCAAAAGGCTGCTGTCTCTTCAGCTGTGTCAGTCCAAGCATTGTGAGGTTGTGGTCTAAGCTAGTTTCATTAAATGAGCGATTTGAAAATCAGTCCAGATAGATTCTGTGTGCTTACCTGTTCAGAAGCAGACAGAGGAAGCGGCAGGGACCCCAGCTCCTTTAGATATTCATTGGTCTCTTTGGCAAGGCAGTTTGCAGAGTGCTGTAGCTGTTGCCTGAAATGAAGTTCAAGAGCAGTCACACGTTTCTACCTAAAAAGCAGTCTCTGAGCATTGCGGTTTCCAAAATAATGACCAAACAGGGGTTTGGAGATCACGCATCTTGATGGTGGGGATTTTTTTCACCCGAATGGAACAGAGATATACTTCTAGCTTTTACCATCAACTTGACTCTGGACTATGTTGTACATGCTCCCTGCTAACTAGTATAATTCAGTAGTTTCAAAAGGACTTTTCCCCACAGTAGCATAAGAGAGAGAAATTCAAGGGAGAGAACTTTATTCAGTGAATATAATCACTCTTTTTGGGCTAATTCCTTGTGGAATCCAATTGGTAACTAACTGACAGCTCCATCGGTTAAATGTACATTTGATAAAAACAGACTAAAAGATAGTAAATTCTTACAGTTTTGTGAAAATTAATGGTCAGAGAGAGGAATGATAGAGCTTCTACTTTGCGAAGTGCAAGGCTTTCCCTTGAGCCTTCATGTTCTCCAACAACACTGCAATTCAAAGCTATTGTTGCGAAGGATCTAGTGCAGCGGCACCTTCACCAGTACCAAACACAGAAAGACGTTAGTTACACTGAACTGAACGTAAAGGCACCGTCCTGTACATCAAAGATGCAGCTCATTACACAGAACACTCGTGCTTCACAGAGAACAGAGCCGCAAGTTTGGTTTTGCAGCCGTACGCACAAAAACTAATACTGTAAACCAGGAAGGCACAAAATACTAAGACAAGAACTTGTGGTAAGCGAAAGGTGCCTCTACAGCCCAAGAGATACAGAAATCACAGTATCCAGGCTGCCTTACTGTATAAGTTGACCTGCATTATGTGAGCTGAATAAACCACCCAAGCATTTGGGTATTAAATTTGTATGGCAGCTGACACTTGCGGAGTGCAACCCCTCTCACCTTAGAGAGGCCGTTTCTACAATGAAGTTAAATGGAAAGACATTTGTTTGGTCACCAGTGATTAGTTCTTTAATCTGCTGATTAAATACAGATTAAGTAAACTGAGCAGCTCAAGCAAACAAATTCCTCTATCCTGCAACTGGGTTCTCATCTCATCCTTCAAATGTAGTGTATGTGGGTCTCAACACAAGTTACAAACTTACCAAAAAATCAGCTATTCTAAAAAATAGGGGAGTTGCATATTCAGAGATTCAAGGTAAAGTCACATGAAGACATAATGGAAGAACTTTCCTTTCTTTTATGACCCCAGAAGTTATTATTCTCATAACTTGCTACTGATGCTTTACAAGCTTGTAAAAGATGCCCAGACATACGGACTTCCCGTTCAGCTTCTCTAGGAGTCAGTTGGGACTGTGCCTGTGTAAATATCTTCTATATCGTCCCCCATCAGCACGTTATTCTTCTGGAATTACATGTGGCATTTCAGCTGCCATATAGGATTGCTAATCCTTCTAGTGCCTAAATCTGTCTGTACTACAAGCTACTTTTTCCATCAATTATGGGTCTTCCTTGCTGACTTTCCTTACTGCTCTTATGTGAGGATCAAGTACCAGGTATGGCATTCATTTCTTCTAAACCGTGAGTGAAGCTCCAATGGCTACTCCTCAGAGCACAGCTAATGCATGGCGGTTGGCCTACGACCCTTTTTACATAACCATACTGTTTCTAGCCATTCCTACCCAGCAGTTTTGAATGGCTTCTCCAGAGTCCTGCAGAAACATCCCAATTCATCCAGTAAATTACGTAATGCAGCTAGTCGTTTTTGGTTTGTAGGACTGTATTAAATTCATCTAATAAGGCATCTCCCCAAAGCAAGTACCCCAGTTTCTCTAAGAATACAGGTAGAAAAGAAAGAGATCCTATACAAATGTTAGCATGTTTTTAATACTTACAAGTTCTCCTGAAGCTTGCTGGAATCCTGCTTGGTTCCCAGCTGGCTCATCAAAGTCTTTATTTGAGCAGCTGAAGATAAAGAGATCACAAGATGAGTTAGGAAGACAAGTTCTACTATATTTTATTCCTTCTTGAACATATTCTTCTAGCTTTCCCCAAAGGATCTCTCTCAATGTTGGACTTTAAGACAACACTCACATTTTCTCCTTTAAATGCAAAGTGTATTTTAAAGACCTCCATTTAGACAGTCTAACAGATTCCATTTCAGATAAGAAAGTGATAGTGAGGCACACGTAGCTTGAAGACAAGTCTGTGGAGCTAAAAGCTTGTGCACTCCTCCTCCTCAACCTTTTCAGACCAACTAACAGAGCTGTTTGTTCTTACCAGTCTTGCTATTTCTGTACTTCAGGCTATCACTGCTGCAGAACTTTACTGTGCTGTGTTGCCATCTTTACATATTCTAAAGTTACTTAAATTATTAGTGTTCTGTTAAAAACAAAACAAACAAAAACAAACCAAGAAAAAGCCATGGGTTGCTATCAGTTAACAACATTTAAAAATCTGAATTTTTCTACTCACAATAGCCTGAATCTTTCCAATACTGGCACAAACAATCTTTCAAGAACAGCAGATAGCAACAGCGTACTTGAGGGTTAGCTTGCATCAGTGTGAAATCATGTAGCGAGAAGAGATACTCTAGCTCTCTTTCTCTCCTACCTCCAATGTTTTTCTATTTTCCTTGTGCGGATGCTACTTATCACGTAACCACAGAAGGAATCACATCACGGGTGCTAACCTGCCTGACACACAAGTACCACCTTCTCTTCCCCTTCCTCTACCTTCAAAGATTATTTTTTTGACAGATGAACAAGCTGAGCCACTTTATTCTGCAGCTGCACAATTTTCAGCATTCCTGAGGGTGCTGGGTGCATCACTTGTGACAGCAGAACAAAGTTTGGTTCAAACCGATCACAAAATCGTACGCTATCCCATCAAGCACTGAGAGAGGCGAGAACATGAGGATCAGCTTCATACAGTTCCACAGCCAGCCGAATTGAGCCAAAACGCTCCATGAGTTCAACAAGAGCTACCTCCAATTCAGCCACATCCTCCTGGTGTAATTTCTCTTTTCCGCCTGGAGCAAGCTGCTGCCTTTGATCAAACGAGTTGCTGAAGAAACATCAGATTAGTACAACAGCCGCTTCCTTCAAAGTGATGTTGGATGGCTCGTAACAATGGCAGCTCAGCTAAGGCTGCAGTGTGATTCTCCCTCTCTACTCCACTCTCGTGAGACCCCATCTGGAGCACTGCGTCCAGCTCTGGAGCCCCCACCACAAGAAGGACATGGACCTGTTGGAGCAGGTTCAAAGGAGGTCCATGAAGATCATTAGAGGGCTAGAACACCTCTCCTGCAAGGACAGGCTGCAAGAATTGGGCTTGTTCAGCCTGGAGAAGAGAAGGCTGTGGGGAGATCTCATTGCGGCCTTCCAGTATCTGAAGGAGGCCTACAAGAAAGCTGGGGAGGGACTTTTTACAAACAGCTGTAGTGACAGGATGAGGGGTAATGGCTTCAAACTGCAAGAGATTTAGATTAGCTGTAAGGAAGAAGTTTCTCATTCTGAGGGTGATGAGTCACTGGAACAGGTTGCACAGGAAGGTTGTTGATGCCCCAACAGTGGATGTGTTCAAGACCAGGCTGGATGAAGCTTTGAGCAACATGGTCTAGTGGGAG
>JAVSBS010016423.1:0-16966 GCA_033124195.1 Coracias cyanogaster | reverse complement strand
GGTCTATGCAAAGGCTCATGGGAGCCGCAAAACATTACTGGGAAAGGAGTTCACTGCCTCAGTGAGACATAAATCTCCATTCACCACACCTGTAAAACACAGATCCAGCCTAATCTTATGGCTGAATTAGTGTAATATCTTTGTTCAAAGTAGATTATGACATCTCTTAACTTGTGCATGTATGCTTCCTTAGTCAGAAAACCAAAGCAGACTATCAAATGTGAAAAATAAAGTTCTACTTCAGGAAGGCATATTTTCTACCCAATTGCCCTTTTCACTGTGCTAGCATAATTTGAACCATTCATTGAAACACATGTAGTTTTTGCGACTCTTAAGGCTTGTTACTATAGTCATAGTACTAAATTTTAATGTTAATATTTTCCTGAGTAGTCATACAAACAAGTTGTTAGGAGTAAACAAGCAATATAGTTGTACTCCTTGCTTCAGATTTGATTTAGAGATAGCATATTTCCCTCAGCTTTTGTTAACACATATTTAAAGGACAACAAGCTTTTTGGCTTTACATTTTTATCATATATATAATGTTGGCTAGGTAGGATTTTCCAAAGGATACTTTTGTACCACAGATTCCGTGATTCTGTTGCAAAATGATATTGTACTGCAGGAGGCTCAAAAAACCCAAATAATTTTCAGGGCTGTAAAAATATTTGCCTTAGTTTATGGTAAATGTCAAAGAGCATAACTTTAGAATTTCATAGGTCTTGGAATATTTTTCTCTTTTAAGTGAAAGACAGGAATGCTAGCTACGGTTCTATGCAGGTACAGGTAATAGTACTGTGGAGAAAGTTGGGGTTTTTTTTATGCTTTCTAGACTTCCTGCTTATATCTACTTCAAAAGCAGTACAATGTGACAAAGGCAGAAAATTTTGTGAAGGTGTAAGGCTGCATCAGACAGAATCAAATGCATCTTAAAAGCAAGATATCCCACACTTAAAAAAGGATTTATGAACATCTATTTCTGTTTCTTGACCTCTAGTAAAATATCTGTAGCCTTCTTGCAGGGGCTTTCTAATTCTTGGTGTAGACTAGCATTTGGCATTTGATTGTTGCCTTAAGCAAAAATGTAATTATTTCACCTTAAAGAATCTATTTCTAGAATAGGTGTGGTTTAGGAAGAATGTTCAAAACAGTTGCATTTTCTAGTTGCATCAGGAACTCAGAAAACCGCACTGAAATAAAATGGCTTCCCACCCCATTTCTCTGGCCCCTGGTATGTGGGCTGTGTTATAGAGTTTTTGTGAACATTCTCTCCTTTTTCTACCTAGAAATGTTGTCCTGAGGTACTTGAAAGATTTATGTTTATCTTGGGATTTCAGTATATTTGGTAGCCTTAATATAGTTTATGGCACTAGCCAGGATATGGCTTATATATATGTTATATGTTATGGCCATGTCTAGAAAAGCCATGTTTAATAAGGTAGATCATTTTACAAAGCATCAGGTGAACTATCTATGCATGTAGTTAGACTACATGTGCAAAGCTTGAACCCGTTAAATCTGCTATATTCCAATAGTGCTACGTACAGTGCATACTCAGCGTAACACATGTAAAACAGATTGTGCCTCCTGGCAGTACTGTGTACTCTCTACAGACACCGTGGTCATAATTTCCAGACAAAACTTGATGGGAGCCAGTCTTCATACTTCCAGAAATGTCTCCATGGGGCTGGAATATATGATGCTTCAGTTATGGATGACCCATGACTTTATGGAAAAGGCAGTGAGAAAGCAGGAGTGATAGATACCCTTTAACACCTCACTTAACACTATGGGAATGTGAACTGAGCCCTGGTGTTAGGAGACCTGATACAGGCACAGGCTGATTCCAGAAATTCTATTGGAACTTCCCATGTGTTAGTCAGAAAAGGATGTACAGAGTGTCATATCTATATCTGGATATGTAATGTGTATTTTTTACCTACAGTCACACTGACTTCCTACAGCGTGTTATGTGTTTTTTTAATACAGTCTACTATCTTACATTAGCTGAAGCATGTGAGCAAAAGCACATATTAACTGTAAATGGCTTTGTACTTAAATCTTTCAACTTGAGAACATAATAATGAAAAATCACTTTATAAACTTCGAGAACTCTCATGAGATAATAAAAATTTATTGCTCTTACTAAGAAGAACAAAGGATTGTACAAGTAGTACTGAAAAACCCAACTGATTTATTGGCTCAGTTTTACAAAACCAGAACAAACATAATATTATAAAAAATGTTAAGGTTTGAAGCAACATCTGCACACTTCTTGTTTTCCAGCACCAGAAGGTTCAGTTATAATTTTTTGGTTATTGTTTTAATCTCACATTTTATTAGTGTTTACCTCCCATTCTTGGTAGTGAGAGTACATGCTGTTCAGAGGATTGGCTGCAATGTCTTCCTTCAGTTAATTTTTTTTTTTTTTTTTTTTTTTTGCACAAGGCACAAGACATGTTTTTGCGTATAGGAGTGTTGCAAAAAGTGTCATATTAAAGATCAGGACACATTCTTTTCCAAGAAATTTGATTCTAGTTCTCCTTCCTTGCTTGTGCGGTAAAGTACTACCTTAAAAACCCAAGAGACCACAAACAGGTGCAAGCAAGAGGTATCAGGAGGACTCTGAAAGAAAATACTTTTGATTAAAGAGTAAAGTTAAAAAACGTTTTTTACCCCTAAGACTGTTGACTAAAAAAGACCAAAAAAAATTAAAATAATGAGTTTTTTCTCAAATTCCTCCAGTTCAGTGAATTTTGAAGGCTTTTGAAAGAAAAAGCAAGGAGACTGGAAAAAACCCTGAAAAATGTTATAAAAGTATTTGAGGGAAAAAAATCCAGTACTTTTAGACAACCTGGGGTTTTTTTAATTGCCAACTTTGTATCCTTCCCTCCTCTGGCACCCATTTGATTTTCCAATCTGCTACTGCTTCTTGATGTTTAGCAATGCAATTTTTCTGACCTCTTGAGTGGTGATCCTTTAATGCATCTCTTCACCTAGGTATTTGCAAGCTGCTTGAGCATAAGCTTTTCTCCACATCTTCCAGGTAAGACTGTTCATAGATCATCATTGCAGTGACACACACTGTATCTGAACTATATAACATTCTGACTTTGCTGAAGAGTTAAAAACAAGACCCTTGCAATTTGGATAACATAATTACAGAGGTCTAGACAAAGCCATACCCACAGGAAGATGTCTCTGGGATTTGGATCAATTGCCTTTCAAGATTAGTCTTTTGCCAGGAAAGTCTCCTCCTGTTTCCTCTCTGAAAAGAGGAGCTCACTAGCAGTCAGTTTCTTGCAGTCTTTTCTGGCTTACGGTCAAGAAAAAAATACCCAGTATTCTGTGCCCTTGGCATTTTAAGCCCCCAGTGTATGTTTGTATTGTCCCCTTTTCCTTTGCTGTTGGATTGCCTCTGCTCTCTTCTTTTCCTCTCCTGTATTAGAACTACCTTTGGGGCACAAATTCTACCCTGCCTGTATCAGGTTAGGGAGGTAAGGATTTATAGTATTTATCTGCCATTCCAAAGTGGTTGGTACATGTGCAGGACCATGCCATCCTGCATTTAGCTTACTACACAACATTTTATAAAAAAAAGTTGATGTCAGGATATCTCAAAGATTTTAAAACAATCTAGTCATAATATAGTCAACATATATCTTTCTTTTTTTGGTCTGTGTTTTCTGGGTAAAGTGCATGTGTGAACACAGGTGTTTTATACTGTGCTTATGACATATTTTTTTGTTTGTTTTCAAGTGCTCATGTTGGCCAGAATCTCATGTGTCACCGTCCATGCACAAGCGTCCATGCCGCTTCCTAAAGGGGAAGGGGATTGAGGGCAAAGCAAGATATTGCAAAATAGGCAGTCGGTTTCCCACGTCATGTATTATTAATGTTACTGTGTTAAATTTTTACAAGGTACATATACTTTATGTGGTTATGGTACTTGAAGTACTGTAGCATCAGTTGGTAGAAAATAGGTTACACATTAAAATAAAAATATTAAAAATCTATACTCTTATATTACAAAACAAATTCACAGGGACTTTGAAATTCTTTGTGGCTAAAATGTAGAGAAAAGCATCAGAAAGAATCTTATTGCTGTTATTTTCCCCTTCCGTAACACAAATTGCATTTGAGAGGAAATTCCATGAGAAATCACCTGTATCAGTGTCTCTGCACAGTCAAGTGCTGGAAGGTATGTCTGGCTAATACTTTTGTCAACTCTCATGAGCTCTGAGTGGTGATCGTTAAACCAAGGGCTACTGTCATTGACTTTCACAGTGTAGCAACGTTAATGAGGTTCAGTTATTGGTATAAACAGTCATTTAATTTACAAATGCTGAGACCATGAAATGAGAGCTGTTGTATGGCTGTCCGTCTATCTGATGATGTGATTTTGTTGCTGTTATGATGGAACCTCATGCATTCACAGTGAAAATGATAATACTATTTCTAGCTTTGTTCTAAATGTATTCTTGGAGTCATTTTCACTGTATGTCCCAGATTTATCTGATTGTCTCAATAAGTCTGATAGAACAGCAGATGACATTTGTGGTTGCTTTGCCTCGCAACCAATCAGCTAAAATCAGCAAAAAAAGCATCTGTCACTGTCACAGCACAGATTGAGCAGAGGAGTTGTGGGTCTTAGATTCATTTAAATAAGTGAGGAAAGGATAGGAAGAAATAAGTAAAGGAAGAATACTAGGTTTAGGGGGGCATGCAGAGTAGATGGGTTATTTAAACCTGATAGCACTGTTACTTCACAGTTTTATGTGCAATTTTTTGTTTGAAAATGGCAATTGTTTGTTGTTTCAAGTAACCCCCAATGGTTTGGATGTCTTGCTTGGTTGGGGAGCTCGAATTGGGGGGAGGGGGAAAAGTCGGTGATTAAATCAGCTGCTTTCAAGATGGGAACAGTGGTTTTAGGGTATTAACTGAACCCCTAGAAGAAAATATGAAAGGAACACCAATGAATGCAGTTAACAAGAATAAATCATCACCTCTACCTCCCTGCCCAGACAAAACAAAACAGACTATGGCAGGACCTACAATAGGGGAGGCTAATACAACTGGCTAGATTGGTGTTAGTTGTTTCTCCTAGCACATCACATAAGACATCTAGCAGAGAGATAGAATGTTTCTTTCTAAATCTGTTAATTGGTGACACTTACAGTTTTGATCTTTAATAGTTACCGTTCTGCTAGACAGTTCTTCTGGCTCAAGTGGAACTGAAGAAATATATCCATAAGCAAGAGAATCCAGCATCTTTTTTTTTTTCATAAGATCAGCAAGAAGACAGTGACTCAATTATTTGTGCCCTGGGGTTTGTCTCTCTCTTTGGATATCATACAAAGTTTTCATACAGATTTAAATAAAATTGAGACAGTATAATTGTCCTTTAAACTCTTCCCTAGTAATATACTCAAATGTCATAAGCACAGCCTTTGCACAGGATAAAAAGGCTGCTGGTGCGTCCTTTGTAAATACCCAGTATGTGGAATTTGGAGCAAGTTGTAGGCTAGATCTGTCTAAAGAAAAAACTCTATTTCTTATTGTTAGAAGTCAAATTTTCATTCTTTGTCAATCTTCGTAAAACTTCACAGAAGGCAACAGGAGTATTTATTTATTTTGGTAACTGCTGTGGCTACATTGTAACTTCTTTGTCTTGGGGAAAGTTGTTGACTTTTCCAGTAAATAAGGTTTTGCTTTTCTTGGCTATCCTAAGATAATTTAGTGAGGATTTAAGTTATGAGAGGTGGGACAGTAGGGAGCTGTTTAATGTGGGGTTTTTCTAGAATGTTATTTCTACAGCCAACTTATTAGTCCCTATTGTCTTCATATAGGCCTGTATGATAGAAGTAAGGCAGAAATGCAACTGTTATTTGAAGACAGTAATAGATCATCTAAAATTATAGAAATTGAACTTACTAGCTTTTGGATGGGACTGTTATTGGCTCAGCTCAATAGGTGCTTGCCCCAGGAGCCTTTGCAGACTCACAGATAGAGATGATCATCCATGTCAATTCAATTACAGCAATGAGGCCACAGTAAGCTAAATCAGCAAATGTTGTAAATTTAGAAGAAACACATTGCATACCAACTAAAACTCCTGAAAATAATCCTCTTCTGACTGTCTGACACGCTTCCTTCTTTTTCTTTAATTTATGTTATTTTTCTCTGATCTTTTAAGTGAGGACCATGTGATTAGTAAATAATCTATTCCTTTATTATTCTTGTTAACCACATAATTATTCTCTTAAGTTTGGCTGTATTATATACTGACTGTTTAACTCAAAAGTGAAATCTTAGGAAGTTTAATGAAAGATTAGCCTTCAGAGAAAATTTCAAGTTAATTTCAATACAGTGCTTCTGTGCAAGTTTTCTGTGAACATGGTCTCCTCTCTTCCTACAAAGATTTCTTCCAGCAGATAAAAGGATGTTTGTTTTTTTTTTTCTCTTGGCACTTGGTTGAAACACTGTCATTTAGGTAGTAACTTCCCCTGAAAACATATAGAGCAAGACACTTAGAATTTCTTCTGAAATATCTGTGGGAGAGATGGACCATATAGGGTTTTGTTTTCTTAATGTTTTTGTGGAAACAAACCTGGTCCTGATACTTTCCTGTACATCCAAGCCCAGAACTTAAGAGTCCTTCAGTTGAAGTGCTATTAATTAACAAAATATCACCATAGAACATTTTGTCCACCTACTTCCTCCAGCAACATGTCTCACCAAGAATATTAACTGAATTAGAGGATAAATTAATGCTGGCAACTAACAAGATTTTTCATATAGCTCCCTTGCTTTGTAAAGGCTTAGGGTTAACCAAAATAACTGCACCCTGATCCTGGGAGTTGTGTTTTATCTAAACAGCCCTGTTGAGGAAGAACTATTCAGATGAGAAAGGACTGAATAATGAGGTCTTGTTTCTTCTGTATTACGTGCTTAACTTGAAATTTCGTCACAGTAGGAGAAAAAGCATACACATAGACTAAGTTACCTTTAAAACAAATGCTTACATTGAAGCTAAGCAGAGGGAAGGCATTATGAAAAATGTAGGGCGTTGCGCAGGTCAGGCATAAAAGCTATCCTAGATCCTAAAACAGTGGTGGTAGTCAGGGTTGTGTGATATCACTCTGGGTTTCAAAGCAATAAATGCATGTGAATGAATTCCTGACTCCTTCAGCAAAATAATAAGCCTCCTGCTTTTTTAATAATGCCTATTTGCAGGGATGTCAATGAATAAAGATCAATACAGTTTGGAACATCAGTGATTAAATTGTACAACAATTTATATATTACTCTCTATTTGAAATATGGAGCTTTGTGATATTGGTATTCCAGGCACCCCAGCACTTCTTTTTTTTTTCCATCCTTTAGAAATGCGCAAGTGAAAATTCTTCTTTGGTATCACTATACATTCCTCTTCTCAGTGATGAAAGACTTTAGG
Organism: Coracias cyanogaster; assembly: GCA_033124195.1. Taxonomy (NCBI): domain Eukaryota; kingdom Metazoa; phylum Chordata; class Aves; order Coraciiformes; family Coraciidae; genus Coracias; species Coracias cyanogaster. The sequence continues at coordinate 9,510 of JAVSBS010016423.1, read as the reverse complement.
AAGAGTTTAGTGAAGTTGTAATTACAAGCTGTACATGCAGCTAATCTGTAAAGAACACTATGTATGTTATTATATTCTGACTTACTGTATCTTGATTTGATGACTTGTTTTCAAATTGATCAATATATACAATGCCTCATACTAAAATTCTTTGACCTCTATGAGATGTCCTGGGAGAAGGCTCAGTTGAACCATTGGAGGCTTTGGTTATAAATTTTGGGGAACACAGTGTAATCTCATACTGGTTGCTCTGCGTGATAAAAAAAATATAAGCACAATGTTCTTGAGTAAGAACATAGATGATGCAATACTGTGATAACTGCTAGTAAATACTGATTTTTATTTAACTCTTGCAAATTAGTGTATGGTAATGAATGTAAGCAATATTTGAAAATATGACGTTACAAAAATTACGGTGTGACATTATTTTTCCCTTTCATTAAAGGAATATTTAAGTTCAAGAAAAAATAGCAACAGACAATTCATGCACACTATTTTCAAGGTAAAAAGCATACAGGCAAAGAATAATGTTTGTAATGTAGAAAGCTTTTAACCCTTTAAATTCAACATCATCCATCTCTTTTCTTGCAGTAGTGGCTATAAATACATTTATATTTTCACTATATTTAGACTGGCAGAAAACATTTATGTGAATTACTGAGTCTGACATCTAATTAACACAGTCTTTACAGGTTTAATTAGTAGTGATAAATTTCTGTCCTTTCTTTGGCACATTTTAATTAGTTGTAATTATGAGTGGAGTGACCTGAAAAGCTTGTTTTCCCATGGATTCATCATAAATTTGTATAATTTATGTATGTAGAAATAAAATGAGTTTTCACAGAATTGAAAAACCAAAGGTTATTTAAACCATTACATCAGTCGTATAACATCCTTCTGTAAAACTCAGGTAAGCAAAACATTGGACATAAATATTTGACTACATTGCAGATGATGCTTCATATATTAAATTCATTGTCTTTTTTGCCTGCAGAATAAGCATTGAAATCTACTTCATCTGTTGCTCACAACTAAAACATTGACTGTTGACATTCATCTTCAGTGACAGTGTTAGTTTCAAGAAGAAACTTCTTTCTTTCTTGTAAATCTAGTATTTCACTTCTTGTATGATTAAAAGGGCCATTAAAGAAGGACATGTTGAGTTAGGGTCAAAATAATTTGATGCCCAAACTTGTGAAGTACTATACCCTTTGGGAACTGACAGAAACCAAGGCATATGGCATCCTGCAGTAGTAACTGTTCTCCATGCTGTGAAGCATGATGTCCTTTTCACAAGGAGGTGGATCTCCCAGTAGTGCTATTTTTCAGCATCTTTCATCCTAACTCTCCAGGTCTGAAAGCTACTGCACTACCACACAGAATATCTGAAGATATGAAAGGAGAGAACAGGTGGGAGTTTTCTGACAGAATTAGGAAGAAGGGAGTGAAAGAAATCTCACTTGTTAATACAATGAGAAAAACATGAATAGTCTGTATTAGGTGTGAATAAAATATTCATATTCAGAAGTCAGAACTATGTCTGAGTATATCTGAGCCTATTTCCATGATTGAGGCTCAAACACTTTTTTCTATGATTGCCAAAGCACTGAACAAATTCCTAGCTTCCGCATTAGCAGTAAATTGGTGTTCCTTTGGTGTCTCTTGTTATTTTAATTTGGGACAACACAGCTTTGTGCAGCTGCTGTTGAAGAACATATTTTATGGTAAAATTACTGAATACGGTCTTCCGTGAACCTTTCTCATACATGGCAGCCTGCAAATAGTAGCAGTGGAGAGGGAGCAGTAGAAAATACCTTGGACTTTTCTTCCTGATCTGTATCCCTTTGACTATGTTTTATGGTGTTTGAAACTGTTCTGAGATCTGAACTGTAATCTCAGTCAATCCAGAGATTATAAATGTACTAACCTGAGGTGAAATATATAAGAACAGAACTCAAAAAAGAAGAATAACCACAGTAAAAAGAACAAGGGACTAGAAGTTAAAACAGTACTTGCATCGGAATACTTAAAAATTTTGGAAATAAATTTTTTCCTCAGAGAATCTCTTGAAGATGATATTCAAATTGTCACTGTCAAGCTCAGTTTGCTATAGCACCTTATTTTAATGAATATCCTTCTTTATACAGTTCTTTCATAGTGTTTGCTAGCCTTGTCTACCTTCATTTTCACTGCATTTTGTTCTATTCCTTTTAAGAACAATAAGTACATTGCTCTCAATTGCTTTACATAATGATTGATGGCAGTGTCCTCCTTAATAATTTTTTGATGTTTTTGTCTGTCTGTTGGGCTATGCAAGGAAGTGCAGCATTTGTTAATGCAGACAGTAATTGCAAGTACAAACAACGTTGGTTTTTTTTTTTTTATTGATGGGAAGGTTGCATCAGGTTACATGTGCAGCTATGGGTTTGTTTCCTAGAGAACATTTGCTGTTGTTTTGCTGGGCTGGTTTTAAACAGCGAAATGTAGTTCTGTTATGTTTCCTTGGCAGCCTAGACCAGACCTCATCAGGAGGACGTTTTCTTTCTCCCAGTCATCCTAAATTTTCTTCTTTGGGCATGGCTTGTGTATTTTTAGAAAATTAATTGAGAATTAACATTTCACTCCAAAAGGCACAGGTAATATTTCAGAATATCTTATTCTGAAAGCAATTTATTGCCAGGAAAGTACTTTTTTCCAAGGACCATTATATGGTCCTTAGAAGGCAGGAAAAGTATGACTTCATATTTTATCAATTTGTTCTTTTGTGGTCTCATCAGACTTTTTTCAGGGTCTGGTTCATGTTAGCTATCAATACCATATCATCCCGAGGACTGTTTACTCCCCTGGAAAATTTGTTCTGTAGAGTTTGATCTGTAGCCTTTCCTTTCATGCCATTTATTTTGTTTAGTGAATCAAAGTAACTTCAGCTTTTATTTTAATTCTGTTTTTCTTCTTCAGCATCACTATTTTACAAAACGAGCAAATGAAAAGTAAGTATCTTTGGTGTGGCTTTTTGAAACTGAACTATGAAGATGTAAATGAGAGCCTCAGCAGATATGAATACCGTTTCTGAGATTGAATGCTAACTTCTCCCAGTAACATCCTTGAACATAAAGGAATCATACTTTAGTATGTGGATTTGTTGATCTGGCTTCATTTTATGTCTTGCTAAACTCATCAGGAGCAAAACTATGAAATAAAATATGAGAATCAAAGTGAAAATTATCCAGCCTGTGAGTCTGAGACAAATCCTGGAATAATTATCTTTCCTCAAGTACTGCTGCTCATACTTTATTCGTTGCTCTTGCGACTTATACTGTCATCAAGGAGAAAAATAGTTGAGTCCTAAATCTTCTCCACTGTATATATGAACAGAGATAATGAAAACTCCTTGGACTCCATTTGGGGCCATAATTTGACCTTCCTTGTAAATTCTGTCAAAACTGCTCTGTAATGGGGAAGGAACAATGATAAGAGATACACATCACTGCCCTTACTAAATCTGCAGAGACTACTTAGGAAAGATAATGATGACACACATTAACTCTGGCAGGTATCACTTCCAAACAGCAGAATTTCCTTTCTAGGAAGTTTCTAGGACATTTCTAGCTCAATGCATTGTGTGAAGGGCCTCACCATGATGTTGTGGACGGAGTATGCCCGTATATTTACTGTGCAAGTAAACACTTGCCCATTTGCGATCATGGAAAGGGAAGATGTGGTCTGAATAGTTCATGAACTTAATTAAACTGGTATGTGTAATAATGAGTTTGAATAAGTTAGTTTGCAACATTACTGTCACGGTCTGGGCGTGCAAGTGTTCGTACCACTTCCCAAAGGGGAAGGGGATCGAGGGCAAAGCGAGACACTTCCCGCCAAGCTCGTAGGCAATTATGGAGACTGATGAGTATTTAACGAATTTATTACCAGATATATTCACATAAATCGTATCTACTCTATGGAGATACCATGACACGCCACGCCCACCCGCTCACTCTCCCTTCCCTGAGGAAAGCTAGAAAACCACTGAGGGGATAGGGCAAATAATTGGGTCAAAATATGACCTGTATGTAGATGGTGTGGTGTGGGTGCAATTGTATATGTGTGTGTGTGTGTTGTGTGTATCTACCCCTTTTCCAGCATGTGGTCATGATGCGGGCGGGGTCTGGCAATGATGATGGGACTTGGCTTGGCTCTGCTCCAGTTGTGGCAGCTCGTGCTGGCGGGCAACAACAGGACCCAGCTTAGACTGGCGGCAGTCGTGGCAGCTTTGCTGGCCAACAGAGACAGGACCCAGCCTGGCTCGGTGCCAACCTCTTCGCCACAGTCTCTCTGGCGTGGCAGCCACTAGCGTTTTTTTTTTCTTCGGCTCGCGACTTCTTTGACTCGCAGCTTTAAAACAGCGGCAGCGGTGACACGCACATGGCCAAGGCTCGTGTGTACTTGGCAGGAGCAGTCCCACCAACTGCTTGGCAGTGTACGTATGAGAGAGAGAGAGAGAGAGACACCGGATACAACCACAGCGGTGGGGATGGCCGCGGCGAATCTCTGGGCTACGGTCTCAGCGGTGCTCTCTCAATGTGGCGGGGAGGGAAAAACGAGAGTCTTCTTTTTTCCCCTCTGATTTTTATATCTTGCAGCGTCCCCTACAACTTCTGACTCCTGGCTTCCGGAGGACTTCCCAATGAATCATGGAAGTTGTAGTTCTTTTTAGCTGACTTAGAAAGACATTTCAAAATAGTGGGTCAGTTTCCCATAATTACAAAAAAATAAATAGGAACACCATTTGTTTTATGCAAACTACCCATCCACATGTGTTATTTTTCCGGGTTTGAATGTTTTTAGAGCAAACCTGTGTTGATAAAAGGATCATAATATCCTTTAGAATAGAAAAGATGGTTAAGATCCTTGACCATCTACCTATTAACCTACCACTGCCAAATCCACCACTAAACCATTTCACTAAGCACTGCATCTGTATGTCATTTAAATAACTCCAGGAATGGTCACGCACTTCCCTGGAAAGCCTGTTCCAATCCTCGATAACTCTTTCAGTGTGGTAATTTTTCCTAATATCCAATCTAAACTTCCTCTGGTGCAATGTGAGCCATTTCCTCTTGTCCTACTGCTTGTTACTTATGGGAAGAGCCTAACCCCCATCTTGCTACAACCTCCTTTCAGGGAGTTGTAGAGAATGAGAAGGTCTCCCCTCAGCCTCCTTTTCTCTAGGTTAAACAACCCCAGTTCCCTCAGCCACTCCTCCTAAGACTTGTTCTCTAGACCTTTCCCCATCTTTGTTGCTCTTCTTTGGACCCGCCTCAACACCTCAATGTCTTTCTTGTAGTGAGAGGCCCAAAACTGAATGCAGTATTTGAGATGTGGACTCACCAGTGCTGAGTACAGGGAGATGATCACTGCCCTAGTTCTGCTGACCACACTGTTTCTGATACAAGTCAAGATGTCATCAGCCTTCTTGGCTAGCTGGGCACACTGCTGGCTCATATTCAGCTGGCTGTTGACCAAAGTCCCCAGCTTCTTTTCCTCTGGGCAGATTTCCAGCCACTCTTACTGAAGAGTGTAGCGTTGTGTGGGCCAATTGTGACCCAAGTGCAGGATCTAGCACTTGGTCGTGTTGAACCTCATACCATTAGCCTCAGTCCATTGATTCAGCCTCTCCAGATCCCTCTGCAGACCCTTCCTACCCTCAAGCAAATCAACCGTCTCACCCAACATAGTGTCATCTGCAAATTTACCAAGGGTGCTCTTGATCCCTTCATCCAGATGATTGGTAAAGACATTACACAGAACTGGTCCCAATACTGACCCCTGGGGAACACCACTTGTGACTAGCCATGAACTGGATTGAGCTCCATTCATCACCACTCTTTGGGCCCAGCCATCCAGGTTGTTTTTTACTCAGCAAAGAGTAAGTCTGTCCAAACCACAAGCAGCCAGTTTCTCCAGGAGAACGCTGTGGGAAATGGTGTCAAAGACTTTACTAAAGTCTAGGTAGGCAACATCCACAGCCTTTCCTTCATCCACTCTGTGTCATCCCCCTTATAGAAAATGATGATGAATGAATGAAATTAAGCTTTCTACTTTAAGAACGGCCAGACCCAGCCAGAGCAGTGAAGTCAGTGAAATGGTGATGATGACAGTAATACATTTAATATTAGGAAATAAAGACAGTATATGTACTCTACTGCATACTTATTGTGTATTAAGAAGTCACAGAGGCCCTTATTCCTAAAAGTATTTTTTTCAGCTCTTCAGAATTTGACTGACTTAATCTAAATTTCATTGGCAATGGGTGAGACTGAAAGTTAGAGTTAGTAAAGGATATAAGTGCTTTTAAGTCTTTTAGGCATTTAAGTACAAAATTGTTATTAAAAAATCCTAAACTTACTGATGCCATGGCTCAGGGCAAGTTTAAGGTATTTAGATGCCTTCTTGATTAGTTTAAATATCTCTTTTTGGCGGTACAGAATATAGTTTCAGCATTGTTTAAGCCTTAGCAGAATCCAGTAAGCAGATGACACTCCTCTTAAATTTTCTGCAGACCTAATTATTACCCTTCTTCAACATAGACAAGGTCTTTCTCCACAGGAAATACAGCCGTGGCCATTCTGTTCCAGGCAAACGTCTGTGATGACATGTTTCATGAAACTAACTGTTGTGTAGACTATTTGCCCAGAAAATAGGAAAGCCAGTGATCACTTGGAAGAGAAATAGATCTGAATGCTTTAGCTGCTAGGAGAGAGTAATTCCTTTTACTTATACTTTTTTTTGTGTTTTCTCTCATTACTATTATTATTATTTTTTTTCCTAAGAAGTAACTGACAGGTTATTTCAAATAAGTGGTATGGTATACCATATTCAAGGATGTTACTTGGTCCAAGGAGAATTTCTACCTTCTCAGCTGCCTCTTTTTTATCTGTTATAACCATGAAGAAGAGGAAATTAGCGAAGTATAGTGCCAACTTGCATGCAGGTTTGTTTTATTTGTGTTAATGTCTAGAATTGAAAGGAAGGTTCTTAGGAAATGGAAGTTCTGGTTGACATAAATTCTCAGAGAAGTGTTTTGAGAACTATTTTTGTTCTTATTTTTTTTTCACAAAGCTTTTTCCAAATGGAACAAGCAAAATATTATTTCTGCACTATGTTAAGCATTATCTCATGATGCAGAAAAACTCTTTCACAAGAATTCTAATCTGCTGGTCAACTTTATTGATTAAAAAAACAAAACAAAACAAAAAACCAACAACAAACCATGACAAAACCAGAACCCTTTACTGGTCTGTGTAGAACTATAAAAAGTATCTATTGATTGTTTTCTACATGAAGGATTATTTTTGTTCTGATAACTCTCCTTGACTCCAACAGAAGCTATACTTGTATAAGTAACTAAGGGTATATATAGGCTTTTCTGTTACAGTAAATGAGAGGGAAGTACTATGTGATGGAATATTTTATGTACTGTGAATGGCCATTTTTTTAAACAACAACTTTGAAGACCTTTCTGCTCTATGCCCTCTGCATTCCAAGGAAAAAACTTGAAACAACTGGATATTTGTCTGGAAGATATGCATGAGCTCTGTATTTGGCTGTTTTAATAGTATTTTTGTGGGGTTTTTTTCTGATCATACGTGCCAAAAAATAATGGAATATACTTTAAGAAGCTATCAAGAACCCAAGTAAAATCACTAAATTTGCATTTGTTTCTATACCTGAGATTTGTAATTCTTTCTCTCATATACTCCACTGGCATACTTACAATAGTCCCGGACTAGACAAGACTTTAAGTTCTTTATGATGCTACTGTGGCTGTCAAGAGCAGGACTTGTTCCAAGATTTGCATGTTTTATAGAAATTGTGGTCTATGTATAAAGCAATGGGGTTTTTCCTCTGGCTTCCTTTTCCAGGTGGCTTCAATGGGTAACTTTGGTTAGCATGCATTATAGCCGTGTTAAAAAGATAAAGATATGTCTGGTTTGTGATGGGGACTGCACTTCACAAAGTTGATGGCTCCTGTCTGTTTAAATGAAAATAATGAAGCAGAAGTCTGTTGGTCACAACTACCTGAATGTATTGGGCAGCTGAGTAGCTAACATTAGTGTAATACACATTTACTTAGTATTTAGCATAGACTAAATAAAGTTCCTCTCCAAGTTAGATACTAATGTGCAATGCCTATAAATAAAGGGAGATGCTGATATGTAAAAACTACAGGGTAAAAATCTTAGTTTTGAGGCGTTCTATTCCTGCAATAATTGGAGATTTTTCTTTACTCCACTTTCAAGCATGTTTTCATGGGAAGTGTTTGCTGCTGTTGGATCTTTATCTACATTTAATTTTCTTTTTCTCATTCTCACTCTTTTTTGGCTTTGTTGATTTATGATTAGCATATTGTTACTTTGTAGGCCTTCCTGCCTGATTGTACCATGTCATTTTCAGTGATTGTGTCCTCTCTTTGACTGGCTTTTCTACTACTGCTTTCAAGTTGCAGTTCTGCACAGAAAAGAAACACACCTGTATTTCAACATCCTAAGTAATTTGGTGACACATTTCAGTGTCATGGCAGGTGTAAGGCTAAAATCACTGGGTCAGTATTCTTCCTCTGCAGTAGATGAATAAGTAAAATGTCACTCAAAACAAACAAAGAGCACTTCATTGTGATTTGCATTAAGATGGCTGAGATACTAACTGGGTCCAAAACAGTAAGATCTAAACCAAGTCAGGACTAGAAGTACAGCTAAATGAAGGCTAAAGTAGGGAACAGAATTACGAGTGAAGAAGAAAACTGGGTAGACTGAGGGGAAGACAGATTGAACAAACTTTTTGTATACTACTACAACTACCATACAAATACTACTGTAAGGAGATATATAAACCACCTCTCAATGACCTGTCAGGAATGAGATTAGAGGGATGACTTACATATTCCCATTCACATCTTTGTGCTCTTCCCACATAAACTAACTAAATACAAACCCAAAAATGAATCTCAGGTGTGTAAAGTTTATTCATAGCGCCAAATGTTGCTTAGTGCTCTGTAAATAGGTTCAGGTAAAGAACAAAATGGTATATACAGAATGGTGAAAAACATAGGGAGAGTCTACCATGGTTTCCAGAATTACTAATGGAAAAAGTAATTGAATCACTTACATAGGGATATTTGATTATAGCATGCTGAATAATAAGTGTCCTTCTGCATTTAGAACAACAAGAGTAAATATTTTTCTTTATATAAGACAATAATATTTTTTTTCCCCCAAACTCAAATGTTCTTTCTTGAATGTAAATATTTCCTATCTTTAATGGTGCTTAAATTGTATTTTATTTATACATAAATCAGTACATTAGAGAATTGTCTGAAATCCACCCAGAAGTGCATTTCAATGGAATTAATTTTTCTAAGCATTTTTGTGATACTGTGTGTGGTGGGTTAACCTTGGCTGAGCGCCCACCAAGCCTCTCTATCACCCCCCCTTTCCTTCCCCTCCTTAGCAG
>JAVSBS010016422.1:36090-67964 GCA_033124195.1 Coracias cyanogaster | reverse complement strand
ATCAGGTTGCTCAGAGCCCCATCCAGCCTGGCCTTAAAAACTTCCAGGGATGGGGCTTCCACCACCTCTCTTAATAGTGTTTTAGCAAGACCACTCTCTACAAGTGGGAAAGCCATTTACCCAATCTCCTCTACTCTTTTCTGCCTCCACCTGCTCCACTAAGATCAATTGATGCTTCTTGTGTGAAGTATCACTTCCTGCAAAACAGCAAAAGTGATTTTTGGTTATGGACTTGGCCTGAGCAGCAATCAGCTGCAATATGGGTTGGTCCTGAGTTCAGATCCAACCTTGGGTAAGAGTGGGAAGCATTCACCGCCACAACACTGTAATGGAAATGGATGCCTGGCAATAATTCTAGCCTAAGCTATCTCCTCCTTTCAACAGTCTTTTCAGGCACATTGAATTACAATAGTATGAGAATGAGAGAGTATATGAATGCCAGTCCTCTATCAGTGATGCTGGCTCCTCCAGCAGCTATCCATTCTCTTACTGGTATATATGACCTCTTTCCTTCCAGCCACACTAACTTTCACTAACTCAAGATCAGGCAGGGACTTCTTTTCTGCTCCTCTTTAGGATGGCAAATAGCAACATGACAAGTTTTTCATAAAGTATCAAGAAGGGAAGTAGTATTTAAGACTTGGAAAAAGGCCTTCTCTCAATGGATGATGTTTCATGGATGATGTCTTGGTCTGATACACACCTGTTTAGCACAAAATAGCTTTCCAGAGCACCTAAACCTAATCCTGCCAGTATCTACGTCTGCGCTTTTAAATGGCTTTGGGAGTCCTCAGGATTGTCAGGAAGGCAATAGATGTTATTCTTGTCTCTGCTAAATCTGGGGTGCCACCTGCAAAGATTCTTAAGTACAGAACATTTACACTCCCAGACAAGAGTGATGTGCCACCTATTTGCCAACTGCTAGGATTTTCTTAACTAGAAGCAGGCATTGCAGAGAACTACGAAGTTACAGCAAAAAGAAGAGCTCTGGCATAAACCTTTATTGTTTCCTTTAAAAAAAATTGCTAGCAGAGACCTCTAAAGTGAAATCAGTAATGATTCAAGTTCCCATATCCCTTGCCTGCTCTGAGCAAATCACAGATTCACTGATGTTAGCATGTCTGCTGTTATTACTATTATCTTGTCCAAAAGAAAATAGTAATAACTTCAAAAATGCATCCAGAACTTGTAATCAGTGGGTCTGCAGCTACGTTTCAAAAAAAGGACAGTGTAATGATCTCAGTTTTATGGGTGTTTATCTGCATTTTAATGGTGGAATAACTAAGGCACAGGAAGAGGAATTAGCTTGCTTAGCTAGCCAGTGAAGTATCAAGGAACAGAGCCAGATATCCTGAATCCCCATCAACTGCCCTCCAGGTGACATTCTTGCTAATACAATCAATTATAAATATTATAAATCACCCATCTTCAAAGCATCTCACAAACAGTGAACAGACATCATCAGTGTTAAACCACACTGTGCATCTCGGTATCCCTTTGCACCACCTGCTTTGATCATCTTTGCTCTGTGCCTATAATTCATGTAATTAATAGTTCCCATTCTAAGAGGAGTGAGATAATTGACTTATCTGGCAATCACTTCAGAAAGAATACTACTGGAAATAGGTCTGCATTCTAAATATACACCTACCTCTAGATGAGCTAAGCCAAATACCAGCTCCATGTGAAGTGGCCCTAGCACCAAGGCCAGCATAATCCAACTGCTTGGACACTTGTCCTGTGTGTCCACACACCTCACATGCCCCACTGTGCTGCACCTCTCCCAGCCCTCCCATGCCTTCTTTCCAACAACTCAACCCATCACCACAGCCAGACACCACATGTACCTTCATGACCTCTCTCTGTCAACATCCAGAAGTTTGATATGTTTTCTCGGTAGTCTTGGTGACACGGACCTTCTATGGCCTGGTCAAACACTCCTGACAAATATGGTAATGTTGCAAAAGAAGAGTAAAACAAACCTGACAATAAAAGACCACAGATAAAATATAACTATTTCTGCTTCATTTTCAGATCATCAAATCAATGTCAAATGTGTAGGTGGCACCTTCATAGAAACTCATTAACATAAGTTTTCTTTGCATTCTGTATGCCACAGTAGTCAAAATTACTCAGCTAGCCCATGATCTAGCCTCTATCTGGCTAAAAAAAAATTCATTAAAAAGAAGTATCTGTGTTGCAATATGTCTCATGCAGGTGGCAACAAGGCAGCCATGACATACTGCCAGTCTGTCAGAGGATTCATCACAAGGGAAGGCCTACGAGGTCTGAACAAACAATACCTCAGTAGCCCATACCAAAATGTTGAAAACTACCAAAGTGATCTCAAAGATCTTGAGATGTTCCAATAAAACCTGACATCAAGGCACAAGGAATCTTTTGGGTTACTACAATCATCTGTTGGTTTATAGAAGTTTCTAGCATATTTAAGTGGATTCCTTATTGCACACATATTATTTCAGCAGCTTTCCTGAAACAAGGTGAAATTTAGAGCAATGTTAGAGAAGAAGAAGAAAAAAATCTAGCTGACTCTGTATGAAGCATTAGTATCAAGAGCTGACACAAAAGACAGAGCTGGAGGGGAAAAATCGTGGAGCTACTGGTGGTCTCTACTGAGAAGTGAGAAGGTGTCAGAGTTGTATGAAACACCCAGACCTCACATGTTCTTCTGCCTAGAAAGCCCACAAGCTTCAGCATGAGTAGCTTTTCATGTCAGTATCAAAATGCAGAACTAGAAGCGTTTTAGATGTTTTCAGCCTCCTTAACATTCCTCCTGCACAGCTCTGATTTGACTGTATTGATCACCTTTGCTCAGAGGAGATAAAGCTGCTTTCCACAGAGAAATGCAGAGCAAAAGGATTAGACAGGAATGACCAACATTAACAAAGCCAGATTTTTTTTTCTACCGGCAAGTAGGATTCTGTTCTGCAAACTGCTGTCTAAACCTTTAAGTCCCAAAGCATCTCTGATCAGCCTCCCAGCATTGGATTCAAAGGCAGTAAATAATGACTTTCTCACATAATCATTACACTTGGGGTTTTAACCATCTGAGTATTAACCTTTAAAATGAAGGCTCAGTTACGAGTGTGCTTCCATGTTTCATTTCATACATTCATGTTATTGTAACTCATACAAGCTGTAATCTCCAGATTAGTTTTTGGGAGTATGTAGCAAGCCTGAATTGGCAAGATCCAAACCGAAGCATAGAGATCTTTGCTATTAGAGTGTTGCTGCTCACGGCACATTGCAGGTTATGGCACAGCAACAAAGAGCCATTAATTAGACAGTAACGATCCCGTGGGTTTAACTCTATTCCTCTATACAACACATGTTCTTAACTGTCAAATTCAGGGATAATTATTTCTGTCCCCCCTTTGCCTTTTGGGTACAATAGCTCACGGACAGCCACTAATGGTAGCTTATAAATATCTCTGCTGCTAAGTATGGCCCTCCTGAGGTGACATTTTGGAACAGCAACCTCCAAGCTATAACTAAAGACCACACTCACAGATTAGTAGCTTTCAATGCTACTTTTTTCCTTCTAGAAAGCCTCTTTACCCATCCTGTAGATTGGTGCTGAAACTAAGGACACAGCCTTGCACGGTAACAAGCAACTTCTGTCTCAGTGAAGGCAGCAGGAGTTTAGAGCACTTAGAAGTCAGCTCTTGCAATAAATGATTGACACAATAAATGGCAGTGATTGACCTAGCACATCCTAATACCATCCTTGTTCATTCCCGTATTACATTTACCACCACCAAATAAGGTTTTTCAGTTGGCCACTACAAGGTAATTTGTCTTCTCTACTGTGCTCTGCTACCTAAACATTAGGGAATAAACCACCACCAATACAACAAACTAGACAGCAACATACGTTAGGAATTTGCTGCAACTCCAGCCCTCAGTGACTAGCACAGCTTCAAGTGTAAACAAACAAAAGCTGTGATTTGCGCCAACTGTTTACTCTGATTTTAAGTCACAGTTAGCTTTGCCAGTACAAATTATGTCTCCCTTTGTCTTCAAGAAAGCTGGCTATAGACTAGAGGAATTTAGACAAATTTTTTTATTAAATGAGCTGTCTGATTAGATAGATCCCTTTCCACCAGCTTTTACTTCTCCATCAATGACCAGGGATTTTACAGCATTTATTATACCCCTTGTCTTCCACCATTACTGAACTACAGATTTAGCCTGTATCCTCACTAGAGGTTCGGGAGACAGAGATTCATCTTCTGGTGCAAATCACAGCATGAATGCCAGTGAATGAGATTAAAGTACTGAGCACTTCTTTGCCCTATTAATGTAAGTCATGAAACTCCAATTCAGATTTGGAGTCATTAAAGCAGGGTGCGTATGATTTTTCTTGGCCGTATAAAAGCTGAGTATTCTAGATGAGACCAGCTCCCAAACAATTCCCAGCACGGAAGGACTAGTGAACAGTGAAAATAAATTGTTACTGGTTTTGCTTATCCTGGTAATGAAGAACTTCCTCACGGGATGCTGCTTTGCACAAGGGCTTGCACAGATAGTGGGTTTGGATGTCACAGGTGAGGGGAAGGGAATCCCAGTCAAGTGACAATCTGAAGCTTTCCCATTACCATCTTTGTCATGTTTCTCTTCCAGTTGCCCCATCTGGAACTCTTGCTTGTTTTTACCATCTGACATTTCAACAGCCTGAAAACAAGCAAAACAACTCCTTCAAACAACCAAAATGTTTGATCAGATCTTTTATATAAATGAAACGCTAGTGTATGCCAGGCATCTGAACTTGGTAAAAATAAATGAGTGCTTTAAACCCACTATTGTTCTCAAGGTCTCTGACCTTCGAAACATCATTCTATTCTATTTGTAAACAACACAGACATGACAGAACATGTGAATACCACTTCACCCTTTGGTAGCAGCATCTATCCCAAGACCTCAAAGTGTTCTGCAAATATTAGCTAGAACTCTCATGCCTTTAAAGAACTCTTACTCTTCTACAAATATTAGCTAAATCTTACACCACACCACTCAGTTAATAGGAGGTTCGTGCTATTCTCCAAGTTCAGAAAGGTTGAATGCTCGAGCTAAGGTTATTCAAGAGATCTGTCAAAGACTCAGGCAACAGAAATATGATTTTCTAACACTTTTATGTATGTCTGAATCTCTGGAAGCTTGTCCAGACTATCATCCAAACCTGCATGCCACTTTTAGCAACTCTAATAAGACCAGACCCAAATCTAAATCAACTCAGATATAATTCATACAAGAGAAAGCAACCAGAAAAACTAAAACACTAGTTTAACTATTCACCTTCTTTTCCCTAGATTTTTAAGTCTCATGGTCATTTATCTTTTTGTGCACAACCAGGCAAACCAAGGAATGAATAGGAGGCCTCAACTTGCATTTAGCAAGGAACAAAAAGTGGCATGTGGCCGGAGAGCAGCACACCACATAGTTAAAGAGAGCGGTGATGAACGTTAGTTGAACTCACCCAGGTTTCAGGCAAATAGCAATTTAGCACAGCCACACTGGTACAGCTGGACCAGTTGCTAGCCACTGATGTACGAACACAAAGACGAGATCATGGTAACTTTTACATGGTAAACAGTCTAAACTTCCTAGGAGGGCTTACTGGAGGCAATTCATTTCCAAGGCACAGAAAACGTGCTTCGCTTTCGCTCAGTTCTCTTATTTGCATCTTTTGTAAAACTGGTCATGGACATTCACTTAATGGAAGTTTTCAACACATCTTGTCAAAGGGCATCACTCCAAGCTCTAGTCAAAACTGCAGTTTACATTAATTTTAATTCCCTCGGTGCTGTGCTTCCATCAGTGTAGGAACACCTTCCGTGTTGTTTTAGGTCACCCAGACTTCCCAAGCGACCCATCTACTTTAGTATTACCACAGGAAATAAAGTCTCACAAAGCTGGAAGCTCAGAGCCTGCACATTGCAGAGTTGAAATACAAAGCAAAGTTTACAAATACATTTTTCTTGCCTGTAAATGACAGCTTATTTCCATTAGGAAATCTGCTAAGAAGAATATATTCCTAAAAGAATCATACTGTTCCATATTAATATAAAATAGTACCCAGTCTAAGATTATAAATGCAATATCCAGTCTGTAATTATAGATACTGTGTTATAGTTTTTTCCCCTTCCAGATTTTTCTCTTCTATATTTTATGCAGTCCTCCACCTGCAATGAATCTAAACTGAAACACCTGAGTGATGTTGACATAGAAGAAAGCAATAGTGATAGCAGTCAGTTGACGTTAAAGTTCTCCAGGTGGTTACTTTCTTGTTGAATAGACGGGGCTAGTCCACATGGGTGTTGGCTTTTGGCCTTATTACAATGTTTTCTTGACTCTTGGAGTGCACTGTGACCATTACACAACACTGATGAGTGTTCTCAGAACCTTCCAAGCACTACAGAGCAAAAAGAGAAGGTCAATGGACAATTTACTGACAGCCTGCAGGTACTATCTGGTTCCCTCAGTAGGGAAAACTATTTGTTACTACTGTGTACTTAAAGCCACAGGTAAACTGCAGAGCAAAAAGTGAGGGCTATGAGCCAACCAAATTCAGGAGAACAAAACCTGCATCCTTAACTTGGGTTTGGGTGGGAAGGTCCAACAGAACTGAAGTGATGGACTATTTCCCTGAATGTCTGCAGCTCAAGACTAGGTACCTTTCAGGTCCCAGAGGTCCCAGCTTTTGGTGGGAGGGTAACCATCCAGATTTTGGTGGCATGACTTATGGGGTTGATCAAACTAGAACAGCCAGTCTCCAGTCTTTGATACTGTTGGTCAATGTCTGGAAGAAAAAAAACCCAAAAGAGGTCGGAAACCCACTTCCCTTATTCTGTGACTCAAATTTCTAGAAGGAAGAGAGAGTTCTTCAATCAACAGAAGTGATGTTCCAATCAGTAGAACTGTTACACAGGGCAAAACAGTTGAGAAGCCCTTCTACTCTGCACAAGAAGCCTGAAGGACTGTCCTCAATGGCAGCCAGATTCCCTCTTCCAAGAGGTCTGCTGGAGGTCATACTCTCAGCCTGGTAGTGTGCTCACTTTCTAGATACTCTGGTCATGCTTCTTGGCTTTTACATGCCCTGTTCCCATCTCCTTACCACCTCTCTCTTGAACCCATGTGTGCAGTTAAACACTGTGCACCTCTGATCATGGTTATCAATCTTCATGCTCTCTAGATTCTTGAAATGCTTCTGAGGCAATACAGTGTGGCAGTCTTACAATCCTAGAGAGTTCCCTTTTCTCCAGAAGTAAGTTAGGGAACCTGCCTCCTCTCTTAATGGTCTCCTCCAACTCATAATTCCCTGGCTAAAGAGCTGCCCTCAAAGTTCCTTTTAGCCAGTATGATGGAAAGTCTCCATCTCCTCATGCTGCCCTACTGGGGAGATGGTCTTGAAGAGTGCTTAGATGGAATTGCCCAGGCATGAGGCACAGGAGGACAGATAACCTGGCTACTGTATCATTCCCTCACTGCACAGAACCCCAAAAGCTCCTCATGTGACTCTCTGAGCTGAACTGGCTCTGCAGGCTCCAGACTCACCAAGCAAGTCCCCCCACCCTCCCATACACAGAGGTTACAAACAGCATTGCCAAGAGGCCCTGGTGCCATGGGCACGTCCCCATTCTGCAGGATACTGGATAAATGAAAGACACTCCCTGCCCTGAAACACTTTGTTTAAGCAGAAAAGAAAACCAAAAGATAACAAAATAAAGGGGTGACCTTAACGAGTGCACACAGTTAATCCAAGAACCTGGGCTTTTGTTGCAGAGCAATGCAAAGTTTACCACTGATGCTGCTGTTGGTATTTCTAATAGACCAATGGAGTCACAACACACCTGGTGTGTCTGGTGCTTCCTACAGGCTGTGCACACATCCAGGGAGTGCTGGGAGATGGGCAATCTTCTCTTTGATTTTGGATATCAGGATGAACAGAGGATGAAACTGTCTTCAAAGCAGCGTCTTCATACCTATCAACTTGTGCCACACCACAGACTTCTTTTGAAGCAAGAGCAACTGAACAGCATTCTCATCTTCGCTTTTTTGCTGCCCCATCCATCTGTCTACAGGAGGTCTCATCACCTCCAACAACTTCTTTGCTTTGCAGCTTACTCCTGCTTATTTCAAAGGAGCTGACAGTGTTGCATTCTTTTCATAGAACCCCAGGGAACTTCTAACCTCAAAATTAAGCAAAACAAAGTCCTTTGAATATTTTCCAATTAACCTGAGATTGACACTAAAGTTTTTCTTTCAGTGTTCCCACTATCTGAACAATTGGATTTCTCCTATATGCCCCATTTGCCTGGCCTTTTGCAGCACCAAAGATCTAAGTAATTCCTTTCCCAAAGATCACTCTGATTTTAAAACACAGAGACCCTTTTCTGCTAAGTTTGCTTCTACATTGCTCTTCTAGGTTGTGCCATTTAGCAGCAGAGATCAGAGAAGCCTTGCAGCAGCACAAATCCAGGGAAGATATCAAAGAAGAGACAGTATGGCAGGTTTCTCATATACTAGCAACAAGGGCGAGTTAACACTGCTGAAAGCCTTCAGGGTTGCCTTCTGCTCCCAGTCTCACAGCATAAATATCCAGAGAAATGCCTTGCTGTCACAACAGAGGGTTAGTTCTGAACATCCAGAGCCAGCAGAGAGCATAATTGTAATGCCATAAAAAATGTCAACATTTGTAATTCATGCAAGAGGCTGGAGGTAGCAGGCACTGTCCCAGCCTGGTGCTTGCAGAAGCATGCTGGCCTTCGAGAGCCTGCAGGCACCATGGCCTGTTAGCCAAACTTCATTTGAGTTGACGGCGGTGCTGGAACACAGGAAGCCCCTCACCCTGCTAAAAAGGCAGTTCTGCCAGCAAAGTCACAGGCAGCTTCTGTGCAACCCAAAACAAAGGGACAAGGCTTCCAACACATAGTAAAGTAGTGGCACTCCCTGCAGACACACCAGCCACACAGCACTAGGGAGCAGCCAGCTCATTAGAGACAACCTGTTCATACCATTTCTCACCCACTGTTGCTTAGGTTAGGCACATCTAAAAGCTATTGGACAGATTGCCAATGTGTCCCAACTGCTGATGTGGGGAGTTTCTGAGCACTCTCTGTCCATTAGCTTGCAAATGTCCCTCTGAAGAAGGGAAAAATGCCGTCACTCAGACTTTATAGATAGGAAAAGGGAGGCACAGAGAGGCAAGTATCCCTCCCATCTTTCTAAACCATAAACAACAATACACATTCCCCCAGTTACTGGGGTCAAAAGGCTGTTTCAGAATAAGGGAAGCTGGAATGAAGTAGCCAAGAGTAGCTGGAGATAGCAGCTTGAAGACTATGCAGTGCCTGACATAGTTTTACCCTGAGATCTTTTCCTCCAACACATCTCTGGGGTCTTTGCTTGTATTCAGGAAAACATGCTGTGCTCTGTATGCTCAAGGAGTTCACCTTCAATAAATAATCTGAAGAAAGGGAGTCAGTGCTGGCACAGCTGCACAGGTTGCTGCAGGGAGAGTTTGCGTCAATGTCAAACTCACCTTTGCTGGTGACTGCTGCCACTTGCTGGGAAAGAATCCAGCCCCCAAAGGGGAACACTTAGGAATATCAAGAGCCAAGAGCAATTTCATCCCCATTAGTTAATATCAAATATAGAGGACACTTTCCAGCACATAGAGAGCAGTCTTTGCCTCCTTGAAAGACAGTTAAGAAAGATCTGGGTTTTAGGTTCCTAAACCAAAAATATATAATAAGAATTTTTTTTGCAAAGTAATTGCAGGATAATGTTTCTCAGTAAGCATCAGTAACACTCAGATTACTGCCTGGAGAAGTTCTGGGTCAGAGGCATATTTTTGACCCAATCCAGAGAGCAAGCAGCGAGCCCCACGGGCAGCGCTGTTTGGGATGTTGGGCACAATAGCCAACAGCATCCTTTCTGGTTCTAATGAAGCGGAATTCACTCTCCCTATCCCAGAAAAACAGAAAATTAAGGAAGAGCAGGATCCAGGATTAAACCGTAAAGACCTATCAAAGTGCTGCTGAAATTTCCAGAAGTAGTTAAGCAGACCCACACTGTGATACAGGACTACGCAGCTTTCACGACCAGATCCCTCAGGGCATTTAGGGGTCTCTTGCAGCCCAAAGCAGACTGGAACTTGCACACCAACAGCCTGGAATTGGTCCAGAGAACACTTTTTAGTCTACAGGTGTTCTACAATAGGCTTCAGCAGCAAAGGTGGTCCTACCCAACATGGAATTTAAGAGGATGAAGGAAAATATGCATTCACCTCATCTCCCTGAGATATGAATGCAGAGAGGTGATAAAAGGATCATGAAACTTAATAAGGGTAATAAACATCGAGAATAGTAGTGAGCTTGTCTACAAATGAGTGCAAGTTTCCAGTCTGGCTAGCCCAGAGCTGATGGCAAAAATCAGGCCTATCCTTTTTCTCCCTTGCAACTGTGCTACACCCCTGGAACAAGCCCTGATACAGCACACAGCTTGCCTTTGCTTGGGTCAAGTCAGAAGAGAAGAGCTGGCAGAGGGGACATGTGAGGACAGTGGATGCTCACAGAGCAGGGAGGAGAGATCTAGAAAATTCCTGGCTGACTTTGGTTTTCACATAGATGCTCTGCATGGCCTTTTGCTAAACATCTCTCTTCCCTTCCTTCTCCATCCACCCCCCTGCAAAGTCCTTTGTTCCTCTGCCTGGACCAATTCAGGAGTAAAAGAACTTTCCTCTCTTCCACGATTCAAATATACCAGTAATAGCAAAGCATACAGCAAAAGTTATGCCTAGAAGCAGCAAAAGGAATTCTCCTTTAAGCTCCCCCCCGCCCCATGCTCCTGCTACAGTTTCTAAACATGAGAATTCCTGGCAAAACCTGGATTAGAAACCAACTTCACTGCTAAATAAGTGCTAGTAGAAATAGGTAAACAGCCTTGCACTCTGTCATGCTCCCTGGAAGGATGAGCATGCCAGAAAAGACAGCACAGACTCTCAGAGCAGTAAATAACCAAGCAGGCAGAGCAAACAAATATTTGAAACTCCGTATGGCAGAAAACCTCTCTTTGGAAGCAGGGGGTGAAAGCAGTTTTGTCAGAAAGGAGGAAGTTTTCTCCTCTTCCCTTCTCCCCGCTTCCCCAGCCCTTCCTTCTCTTGTTTACTTTGTTTCCCTCTTTCTAACCAAGTAAGAGAAAATCTAGTATTTGTGGAACTGGGCTCTTTCTGTTTAACTCCAGCTGTGCCCACAGCCCGCATACTGCCTTGGTAAAATTTTCCCAGTCTGGCAAAGTGGTTTCTCAAGCTTGAAATAACACTATAGTGATTTTTACGCTACTAAAATGACTGGCCCTTGATGGGACTAGCAATTATGTAAGTCCAAAGGAAAAGCTTGTTGCATGGCACAGCACTGTGTCCAGAGATGCAGGGGCTTTCTGTGCTTTTTTTCTCTAGCTCTTCAGCCTCTGCTGAAACATGGCTGAACAGGGAGCTCCACAGAAAAAAAAAGAAAAAGAAAAAAAAGCCCACAGAAAAACAGCTCAGAGGATTTTCACCTGTCATGGGCGTGAGGTTGGAGGGCTGTCACTGTTAGTCTCAGGTAAAGGAAGAAGCAGGACCCAAATTCAGAGACTAGCTCTTGCTAGGAACACCAACCATGAGGGGGAGGTGGGCTCCTGCTGTGGTGCACACCACAAGGTAGCTGCAGCACTTACTTTTGGGGAATATCTGCATGCACAGCAGTAGGTTTCCTTATGTTTGATTTAGGAAGAGTGGCTGCTTTGGGATATAACACCCAGCTCTTATCAGAGAGGGTCTAGGGCCTGCAACTGTGTTATCTGGTATCAAAAAGTCCCCTTGGGCAGGGACTGTGAGAACAGATGCTGACCTCAGCCAGGCAGCACGAAAACAAACCTCAGCACAAAAGGGCAAGACGCCATGAAATAAGAGTCCTTGGGAAAGGAAACAGGGAGAAACCAAAGCTGAAATCTTGATGCTTCTAGGAGACGTGAAGAGGGATAACTGAACGGGGTGAGACATGGCCAGCACAGGGTTGCATGAGGACAGGCTGAGGGTCTTGAGCAGGGCCAGCAGCCTGGGCCAGCTGGGGAAGGAAGGAGCAGCAACACCTCTGCTGCAACCAAGGGCTGCTTCCAGGGCGGCAAGTAAAACCTGTCAGTGCCAGTCATGCTGCTGCTTTCTGTTTGTCTGCTCACTGAGGTCTGGCAGACAGACTTGCCCATCAATGTCTGCCTGGTCAGTGCCCAGCATAGCACCAAGGGCCTCTCAGCCCTGCTTGAAGGGAAGAACAAAGCTTTACCCAGGATGAGAGAGGGGAAGTTAGGTGGCAATCCTGTCTTGCTTTCAGGTCTTTTCAGACTGAACATTTTGGAAGGAAAGTTTGCCTCGGACTGAGCCTCTGTCTGGGATTAATTCAGCTCAAATTTGTAGTCACCGCAGGCAGCAGGGAAGCTGCAATAGCTATTATAGAATAAGCCAAAGAAGTAAAAGCAAGCAGGGACAAAGAGTAGCCCTTGCCCTCCCCTAAAAACAGAAAGGAGACACAGAGATCCAAATTCAAAAGCAACTACTAGTCACCAGTACTAGCAAGTCACTGTGGGCTGGCCAGGAGCAGGACAGCCACCCCAGCCAGCGCCTGTCTGCCAGCAAACAGCTCTGGCACAGCAAGCGTGGCACACCCTCCTCAGGCGTCCGAGTCCCAGCCAAGCAGCCCAGTGCTGACTGGGAAGGCCAGAGGAGCTGGGAGAAGCTGCAAACTGTGGGGAGGGGAAGGGGGAAGAAGAGTCCTGCCTCTGGCTCCCCACTGCAGCCCTGCCACAGGGGATGGAGAGAAGTGGCCAGCTTGCCTTCTCCTGCAATTGCTCCTGGCCAGGTGCCACCAAGATGTTGCTGTTGGTCGTTTTTTGGCTGGAGATCTGAGTGGCCAAGATAACCCAGAAAGAACAAACTGCGTAAGAAAATGAGGCCATTGCACGGTGGAGACAAGAAAAATGCAACGAGGCAGGTCAGCACCCAGCAGTACCCACCAAGACGACTGTCATCCTCGCTACCCTTGCATACATAGGCACCACTGTCAAAGCTGGTACCAAGGAGAGAGCAATTCCCTACCTGAAAGCTGAAGGTGGCTTCCCATCTGCCCATCCGGGCTCCCTTGGCTTCGCACACGCACCAGGCAGCTCCGGGCCCCCGTGGTCCCTCCCCGGATGCCATCGCCTGCTCGGACAGGAGGTGGCAGCAGATGGCCGCCTACAGCACCCGGCCAGCCCCAGGAGCATCTCCCAGAGACACTCTGGTACCTGGGAAAGAAAGCCTCCCCGACTCACAGGGAAGGGGCAGGGATGGCAGGAGGTGCTCCCCGAGAGCATCCATCCTCCCTGGGGTGCGCCTCCTCCCATCCCTGCCCCGCTGGCTCTGCAGCCCCCATCCAATTTCACATGCGCCCCACACCCTGGGAGACCTTTGCTACAAATTCAGATGTTTTAAAAACAGCCCGTGTGGAGAAAACAGAGGCAGCATGTAGGAAGCTCTGATTATTGATTCATGCAGGATTACAGTTGGCAATAAGAGATACTGGGAGCAGCAGAAATTAATACAGAGGTTACCAGTGGAAGGGGAAAAAACCATGAAGCCGAAGTACAAGGAAGAAGAGTCATGCTGCCTGGGTCTCAACGTGCTCTCAACAATGAGGAATCATGCTCAGATAACACCGTGATCCACAAGTGTTTGTCTCCTGCATTATCTGTCAGCTTTCATGAGAATAAGACTTTTTCCGAAGTGTTTTTTCTTTAAAAAAAAAAAAAAGAAAAAGAAAAAAGAGGCAACTGGAACTCTTCTCCAACATTTTGAAATTTCCATTTCCATCTGCCAGCTTAGGAAATACCAACAGGCAATCAGACAAGACCAGCTGAAAGAGGGAGTCCCAGTCCCATGTGTTCCCTCTCAATCCGTAGGGCTACCTTCCTCAGATCTCTAAAATCCAGCTGTTTTTCAGGCTTTACAAAACAAATTGCAAAGGAAATTTGAGGGTTTGGCAATAACATACTGAAATAATGACAAAAAGCTGCACCAGTACAGGGGACAGACTGAGACACCCTGTCAGTCAGCCCTACCTTTCATCCCATCTCCTCAGTCTGGTGCCTGGGTCACTCCAGTCTCCCTCCCCATTCCAACACCCATTTCACACAGCCGCTGTCCAGGCAGTGCTCCACTAGCCCAAGGTGAAACTTGCACGTTCAGGGAAAGCAGCTGTGATGGTTGAAGTCGCTACTTCAACCATCATTTTTTTTTTTTTAATTATTTTCAGGTGCTGGAGCTCACCTCTCTTTTGTAGTATCTGTCATTCCAACAGGAGAAGTGTTTGTCAAAAATGGCAACAGACAGAAATCAGCAAGCAGTTTTCATATCCTCTTCCCAGAAAAACACAGACCTGATTCCTATGAGAAACCCCATGGAAACATGGATCATAGAATGCAGTACTGAACAGAAACTCAAAAAGTCACTGGCTTCAGCCCCAGTGTCTTAAAACATGACCATCTCCACTTAAACAATTCCTGGTGTGGGTTTTTTGGAAGTTTGGTTTGAGGTTTTGGGGGGGTGAAGGTGGGGGGTGTGTGTGTGTTTGTTTTTAATCTCCAGCAAGGAAAATTATATAACCTTGTTCAGAAATCCATTAAAGATTAACTCCTCTTACTCTTAAAAAATACTGTCTCATGTCTACGCTTGATTACATTTTCTGTTTCAAGGTAAGCCCAAGACTTTTGGCCCTATCCACAGGCAGTGTGAATGTTTTCTCTTAGCAGTACCTGTCAACAAGTTTGAAGACTATTCACAGCTCCCCATCTCTTCACCTGCAGAAGAACTCTTCAGGTAGAGACAGCTTGATGTAAAGGCAACTCACATCTGCTCAAATATATCGACTAACTTAGAACATTTCAAATATAACAAATAAGGGGAAGCAGAGGGACAGATCTTGAACACAGCAAATCTTCAGTAGTAATGGAAGTCACATCATCCAAAAGCATGGTTTATATTGTTTTCTGCTTTTTAAACCAGATGTAAAATCTGTTTATTGAAGACACTATAAGAGTGGAAGATGAAGACTTATCTGCTTTACAGGTATAGAGATATAGAGTACAGATATAGAGACATCCTTCCCTTCATTATTTTATACACAGACCATGTTACGCAGAAGTGAGAAGTTCTTACTTTTGGCCATTCAAAAATTGCCTGTGATCAGAGCATTTCACATACTATGAACTAGTAAATGTCTCTGGTGAATTGGCTTGTTTTATCCCAAGCTTGGGAAAAAGGAAATAAACTGACCAAGAGATGGAGGTCAAAGATACACATTTTACAGCCTTCCAATTCTTCTTTTGAAGTCCCATCAAAGAATCGATGGTTTCACTTGCTGCTCTGTTCCCCAAAACTGTGATATCTGTCCCCAGAATAACACAGTCAAATCCCATCAAGCATATATATTCATCCCCCACTTCTCATCAAGCATGTTTCTAAGGAATCGTTGTAAATTATTTTGCACAGAATCATAGTAGGAGAACTAAGAATATCAAACATTTGATATCTATAGCATTGTTCATTGATTTCCAAGAATCTTCTGATCCTAACTACTACATTTTTTCTTTTAGATCATTACAAGTATACTCACAGCCCTTTCTGTAATCAATACCATGGCAACACCATTATCTATGATCTACAGGTCTCTAAAAATACACCTTCAACTTTCCCCTTTTTATCTCACCAGTAGTCTCCCAATGCCCGTGGTACAGCACCAGTTAATCTTGGTCCTTAATACTGCTGCATCTGTACCAGCTTCTTGACAGTTCATTACAGCCTGTGGGAACTATAAGAATTACCTGTTTCAACTGCTTATACTGTGGTTTTCTTTATGTAAAGCTTTCCCAGAGATCAGAACTAGAAACAGGCAAGTCAAAGCTGCAGTAATGGGTTGGGATACAAAGCAAATGAGAAACAGGTAGCAAAAGATGATCGACACCTTAGTAGAAGTAGAAAACATACCCCATCGTGAAAGTGGCTCTGGCAGGAAACGTTTAACTTGAGTCAACCAAAATCTGAGTCATACATCATGTATGCAGCATCCTTGTTGGACAATCAGATTGGCCTGCAGAGACGGCCACAAGCAGCGCTCCCATGTAACCAGATGTCACTCATGTCAAATGTGCATGAAGACCAAGCACTTTTGGTGATCAGAAGTGCTAAGAGCACTAAGTTGTCCAGGAGTGACAGGACAGAGGAAGTCTCCATCAGATATCATGAGGACGCTACCTATGCAAACCAGACCTCTTGCTCTTCAAGGCAGGGATAGCATTCAGGGCTGAGATGCAAGTCATCTGAAATGAACTCTGACAAACTGAATCCACAAGCATTTGAGGGCTGAGAGCTATAGGTATTTCCCCAGCGCAGAGTGGTATCAGTGCCAACAAAATCTTGTGCAGAACCTCACAGGCCTGGTCTGTCCTTGTCATGGGGCACCAAAGCAGAGAGGAATGCAGCACACCTTAAGGTTTCTGGTGATAGAACCTGAGAATATAGGTTAAAACCAAAGAAAATGCCTCCTCAAAAAAGAATCCTCCCTTCTTCCCTTTCCAGATGCAGAGGGTTTCTGCTCAGTTATTTACTTTGCAAAACCACAGTTATTCCAATGGGTTGTTTTTTTTTTTTTCTTACATGGAAATATGGATGATTACCAGAAAAACAAATAATTGGGATAGAGCCCAGCTGGATATCACTGAGGCAAGTAAGTGAGTATGCCTCGTGGAGGGGGAGGAGGAGAGAGTTACACAGTTAGGAACTGTCTGTTGTCACATTTAGGATAAACATGACAAGGAAGAGCTGCTTGTTCTCCTGCTACTGAGGACAAACTAACCACTCAGAGTCAGGAAAAAACAGACATCCAGGTTTTCTCAGAAAGATGTTTAAGAATCTGACTTTGGAAGTTATTTGGAAATACCTCCTTTTCTACCCATATTCACATAAGCATGTAAACACACGTATATTCTTAAATTGAATCATATTTTTCAGACTTAAAACCTGTGCTAAAATACTTTCTTGAACTCCATTTTTATCTTCCTGGATTAAATTTGGATTAGTCACCTCCTGGGGGAGATGAGACATCTCTTTGTCTACTCAGTTCTCATGATGGACATTACCCTCATTTTCACTAGCCATGATAAGCAAATACTGCAGTAGCCTAAAGCTCAAAAATAAGACCCTCCTAAGTCAATCCTCACATTTTTAATTGAAATAAAGAAAACAGAAAGATGAGGTTGGGTTGAGGCTGGGATGAGCACACCTATTTTCACAGAGTTTTCTCTCTGTGAGCACACGTGAGATATTCTGGCCAGCTGGAACTGAGGAAGGTCCAAAGTCTACCTCATCTGCTCTCTAGTACAAGACTTTATCTACAACCGTTCTGCAAGAAAAAAAACTTCATTAGCCAACATGTTGTTTCTGATTTTCTCACAAATGTACCTACAGCTGTCGCTTTCTAAGATTGCCGCAACATTATGGGTCAGGTCGCTAAAATATTCAAAGTAGTATTGCAGATATGAGAACCAATGACAGAGCCAGAGTCCAAGCTAGGTAATGCACAGTTTCCTATGTCTTAGCTCACTAAGAACTATAGAGAAGTGTAATAAAGAAGCAGCTATATCCAACAGGCACATCATCCTTATTTAAACATAATGCTGCCAGGAAACATTTTGCAATGCTGCAGTCATTCATAGCTTCAACCATACAGGGTTGAATCTTCCAGGATGGAAAAGTAGCCACCTTTGCTTCCTGCATCTCAGGACTTGAGGTTGTTGTAATCATACTCCTGAGCCACTGACACTACTTCTGTCTCCAGCTCTTCTCAACAGGCAGGTACAGGCAGGCCTACATCAAAATAACTTCCACTCATAAGAAATTGTCAGAGAAGTGTCTAAGAAAAAGCAGGTGCTAAGATCAAATGCACTCAATAACTTTTACTTCTGACCTTAGTCCACCACCTTAACTCTGGGATTCTTCACATGTCAAAGGCTCAGGGCACCAAATACAAATCGTTGTTTTCCAAGTAACAAATAACATGAGTGTGCATGAGAGGAACAGATGTTTGTGATCCTCAGGGTGGGATTGACCGAAGAGAGCTATGAATAAGCCAGCACTGCGACCTTGTGACTCAGATGCCCATGTCCCTGTTGGGCAACGACAATAGATTTCTTGCCTCAGACCCAGTTCTCTTCAGAACCAGCTTGTATCTTTTTCACTTAGACCAGAGCACCGAGTGCCTCAGGGAAGAAGAGTCGAGGACATCCATCAGAGTCGACAGTGAGAAAACACTCTGAATTATTCATAACATTCAAATAGCAAATTAAAATTAAACTACCTTACATGACAATGGGAGATATGCTAACACTGAAGAAATTCCAGGGCTACTTTTATGTGATGTACAACGTGATAAAGCTAGGATGAAATACTTATTGGCCAAAATGCTCAACTGTTTTCTCTGTGGAAGGATATATTTCTTGTTTTGCCTACATTTATATCAAGTCTTTACATAACTGTCGGCTTCATACCCGAGGCTATCTTCCTGAACCAAAATCTCTTCCATACTTGTAGCAGAATAGACTGCTTCTAGCTTTTTAACTTGTTAATAATGAACTTGCTCTTGTCTTATTCTCCTTGTCCCCTTCTCCCTGTGCAATACCTGCCTTGGGAAGTACACGGCTTTTGCATCAGTGTTCAAGTCAGTTTTCTGTACTTGCTTAGATGGCTGTCAGGGCTAGTTTTTGAGGTATGGTCTCTCTTTCATAGCTCCCTACAAGCTCTGCTAGATGAGAGCCAGGTCCCAGAATATATTTCTCATACTTGTTTTTCAAGGTTCTACACTCTGCAAGGACAGAGTGTGGTAACGAGAGGCACTCCAGACTGGATTTAATGCTACCATATGCTAGACAGAATGAGAATCCATACTGCAGGAGAGCAGCCGGTACATTTCCACGTTAACAGAAGTCTGATTGCAAATTGCATTTAGTCTCAACAGCTCAGTTCACTGCACACAGATGCCATGGGGGACTGTAAAGTTAGCAAGATGTGGGGGAGTATGGCTGAATTTTTTAAAAAGAGCCTTGGCTGATCAGATGCCATAGACATTTGGAGCTGATGCCATGGAAGAAAGTTGCTGCTGCATTTGTTCTGCCAGAAATAAATAATAAGAATAACGTCATAAGCTGTTAGTCAAATTACAAACTCTTACTAGGCTGGTGATTGTCTGCTGATACAAATGGCAGTATCGGCACTGTCAAATGCAGCTCTTATAACTTGACAGTCATCACATAAATCAAGTCAGAGAATAGGAATTTACTCATTCAAAATAGGTCAGCATGAGACGAGATGGGTTTCCAGTCAGAGCGAGCCGAATCTCCCTGGGCTGGCTGCAAAGTGCACCTTTTAGCTCTTACAACAGACTTCATGCAACTGAAGGAATGATAAGACTAAATGACTTGGGCATATTTTTCTCTCAGCTCATGGATCCACTCAGAGCTGGTGGAGAGCAAGAGCTCTTCTCTGCCTACTTTCGCCTGATCAACCAGATCAACGCATTGGCCTCTGTCCAGGGCCTATGCCAGAAAAATACTAAGCTCTGCTCATCCTAATGGGTCTTTTGACGAGCAGGCTGAACAGGGGGGCTAAGGACTTTTCACTCCCTGGCCCAAGCCACTGGCGCAGAGATCCAGGACAATGTACAGATACCTTGCAATGTTTCAATGGGTGGTACAGAGTGTTTCACTATCCAAAGCTCCCAGACCAGCACCAATGTACAGATAACTTGAGCACTTTTGAGTATGAAATGGAACCACAGGTGCAGAAGTAGTGCATGTAAACACAGTTCTTACGTTGCAGGATAAATGCTCTGTTACACGTGAATGGGGCAAGATCTCCTCCTCCCTCCTTTGCCCTACTCATCAGAAAGCATCACACATTTCAGCTGCTTAGATCAGTATTGGTAAATGAATCAGACAATCTCTCAAGGCTCCTTTTGCAGTCTGGCATTCCAACATTCCTGAAGAATAAGAGAAAGATTTCCCCACCCCCACTGTACCACCAGCCCGCAAAATTCACTGTTACTGAAGGTCACCAAGTCAAACATTGCAGCTGGGTCATTTTATAGCCATTAATAATCCCTGTAGCTTGGAGAATAAAGATAAAAGTGATCTAAATCCTGCTCTTTAGGACATGAGCCAGTCTTCCCCAGGGTCAGGAAGGAGTTGCTCCCACACACAGCACATCCTTATGTGATTGCACTGTCCACCAGGTGCATAGGGGGGTTCATTTCTCTCCCCTCTCTCCCACCATGTGTTCCCAGAAACCACAGGGGCAGGCAGGAGTGTGCTGCATACCATGCTTCTGTAGTTTCACAGATGAATGACCACCAGCCTGAAAACCCAGGGCTCCAGGTTGTTCAGCTATGAAAGCATTTGCATAATTTTCTAAAGCCCCATATCAACAAGGTGGCAATAGCTCTCATGTGCAGTTGCCTCCTGCAGTTCCAAGAATAAAGTGCTATGTCTCCGCAGTCCCCTGTGGCATTGAGTTTACATTTCTGGGCAGCAACTTCACTGCTATGCAAAAGGCACTTTTCAGACTCTCCCTCTAAACACATTCCCAGGAATCAAGTATCCAAATGAAGAGAGAGAAAGAGATGAACTGGTTTCCTAGAAGGTCTTTTAGTAAAGCACTCCCCTCCCAAAAAAAAAAAAAAAAAAAAAAAATCATAGAAGAACTTGGGATTTCAGACAGTAAGAAAAAGAGAAGCACACTCCAGCTCTGCCCACACCACAGGCAGGATGGGCACCACCAGACCTCTTAGCAAAGGGCTCTGTGGCTAGGAAGCTAGCAGGTTTTAGTTAGGAACAAATTTGGTCTACACAGGGTAACCAAACATCAAGCTTCCCCAAGGAAGGCCCCTTTTCCTCTCCACAAAGCGTCTAAAGTGAATTAGTGACTTGTCTAGGGATGTTCAAGTGACCAGGATAAAGCTCCCAGGGAGAGGTCAGCTCTCAATCCCAGACCGAAATACAGCAATAGGAATTTCTGGAAGAAGATGGCTATGTGCCCCAAGTTGTTTGAACAATAAGCAAGAAGCTTTACATAGGAAGAAAACACACTTGAGCAGGTAGCTGTTGAGTTGGCTGGTAGTGAGCCATGGAGCTGGCTGCCTCTCAAGTGTCCATGCAGCGGAGTAAATCAATTGAGATCTGCTAAGTAGACGTGAAAGTGGGATTCAGTTCCCAGCTGGAGCTGGATGCTTCTGTCAGACTTGTTCTGTGCTTTCAGACATCCATGTTTCATCCCACAAAGGCAGAAAATCCTCATGCTTTTATGCAGTTCTTGACTTTCATTTTCCACTCTTAGTTACATAAATTGGTGATTCAGCATTTCCTTCCATTGCTTGGAGGCAGCTGACTTCTTTTTGCACTCCAACATGGATGGCTATGTGGTGCTCTTGCAGCACCCCATTTGTGCTGTGCAGGGCAAGGACTACAATGATACAAATGCTCAGGGAGTGCAATGCTGGGTTTGATGGTCACTCTCACTGTCAGCTCTCTCAGTCACAGGTCAATGCTGGAACTTAATCACAGCTATCAGACCTCCAAATAAGACACACAGAAATATCACCCTGAGGAACACCAGAATTTCCAGGATAAGCCCCTGTCCTCAATTCCAGAGGCATGAGAGGAAGGCAAGTAGATTCCTGAAGCTCATAAAAGAATTGTTGCTCCAAGCAAAGTTGTGAAGCTGCAATGAACTCACAGACAGAGTATAAGGTTGACTGTTTTCATATGACTGAGATGAGAAAAACAGGGCTGTAGTGTTGTCTGCAGTTGAGAGACCTCCTTTAGTTTATGCATTATCAGTAAATAAAGAAGCAAAGAAGTCTAATCCTAACCTCCAGTGTGGAGGCTCTCCTAGTGATGGGATGCATAATCATTTCCTGCACTGCACGCTTCCTCTTCTCTGCGCCATTCATCAGTCTTATCTGTGTTTTTATCAGTCTTCTGCACAGGACTTTCCTTAAGACCTTCAATTCTTCCTGTAGTTTTAACAGGTTTGATCTGAGCAGCCAAACTGGGAGAGGAGACAATGACCCTGGAGACTTCCACATTCATATCAATATCAGCAGCATAACTCTTGTTTCTGTCAGAACACGAGCCTGCAGAAGGGCTTTCCTTAGACTTAAGGAAGATGTGTCTACCATAATTGTATCAGGGTGTTCTTTTGGTAATGCATCTACTAGAATAATGAGAACTGTGTAGCCCATATTCAGTTTTTCCAAGGAAGATGTTAAGATAAGGGTTTTCTATGCTTTGGAACAAGGCTCTGAAAGATAACTCATGTACTCCGGTTGAGAATATCTGCAAGGTCCTAACCATGTCCTTCTGATTGACACTTCCTGTTTCCTAGCGCCTGGCCCTGCAATAACCCCCTTCATCTGGGAGAAACAACACCAAAGACAGACCTGCTCTGCCACACCCATATTCCTATTGTAGCAGAAGAAATACCAGGAGGATTTGCTAGCAGACACTGAACATACTGAAACTGCCCCCTTTTTTTTTTTTTCATCTTTTCAATTTTGTGAGAGAGAGAAGAAATGCATAATTTGGCAACACGTGGCTTCCCATAGACATGTCATGCAAGGCACCTCCTTAATACTACGGAAACCCGTGAACCCTTTGTCCCCTAAAGCCCAAGAACCTGCTCTAAAGCACGGAACATGAAGAGGACAGTTGAGCTTATTTTTGTTAGCAAACTATTTCCAGTCTTGTTCTCCAAAACAGCTGAACAACTTTAACTGGAACTTTCCAAAACAAAGAAATAAAACAAAACCAAGACCAAAAATCAGAATGACCTTTTGCAAAGGAGGCATCAGATGAAGCTTGGAGAGGTTGTGGATGCCCCCTCCCCGGAGGTGTTCAAGGCCAGGTTGGATGAGGCCTTGAGCAACCTAGTCTACTTGAGAGGCATCCCTTCCAATGGCAGGGAGGTTGGATTAGGTGATCTCTAGGGTACCTTCCAGCCTAAGCCATTCTATGAAGCAGCTAAACTGCAACCCAAGAGCTCATGCAAACAGTAGCTTCTCATGGAAGAGCATTAACCTCTTTGATGACCCTAACATCTCTACCTGTAATGCATATGCTGTAGAAACTGGCACTGCTTTCTGCTGAATGACCTGCACAACAGGGGAGAACTACATACTTCTGCTGTATAAAGGAAAAGTCCTGGGCCTGCCGGCGTTCAACAGTTGACTTGGCTGCAGATGCAAGGTTTGATTCAAGAGCAATTCTGTTTCTGCCCTGGAAAAAGTATTGCAGCTTGTCTACCGCATGGTCACATCACTCCATCTCACACTGCACAGAGAAGAGTCACCCTAAGGATTACAGTATGGTATGTCTGGGTGCCAGCCAAGCTTCCTCAGCAGGAGAAAGCATTTTTTTCAGAATTAAGCAGAATTGCTGTGGTTGATGCCACTGTTGAAGTTTTCTCCTGGTAACCCCATTACTTACCAGGCAGCATGCAAGAACCATGCCTCAACTAGTTCTCTCTAGCATTTGCTTAGCCTCTTAACCTGGTCTTTAAAACTTCCTTGAATTTCTTGGATAACAAAACTTTCCCTCTGAGTTGTACTCAAGCTCCAAGAGAAAAAGGAAACAGAAAACCCAACAGAAACTAGGCACCACCAATAAAGCTCTTCTAGATTCCAACAAAGGCTTTCTGCTTTGAGCTCTTGCTGTTTGGTATGTACAGGCAGCAGCCATCTCTCCCTCTGTCTCCTTCTCTCCACATCCAGACATACTGGTGGGTCACATTTATGAAAAACAGAGCACAAATGACAAATTGCACCTGGGTAGCTAGCAGAGATCAACTGAAACTGGATCTTTTCCATGACTTAAGGGTGATGTATATGCCATCCTTCAGAAGGACAGCTCCTTGACATCTGTTCTGGGAACTTCTTCAGTACCAAGGATGCTGGAGGGGGAAAACAAACAAAAAACCCCACTGTGCAGATGTCACTTAATATTTAGAGACTGAACAGCTCAGTTCATGAGAGGTTTTAGTTCAGGTCCCATCTATACCACTAGTAAACCACTCACTGTTCAACCTCTCCTTGATGAGTTTTGTGAGTTGTGACCTGGAACTTTTCTCTTAGATTACTGCTGGCTAAGCAGGCTACTAGGTACCACTCAGTCTTTCTGGGAGCACCAAGAACCATTTTCCTGCAGAAAATAGACAATTCCCATTGCTCTCTGAGTGATTTCCTGGTTCAAGTTCTCCCTGTCACTTCTCTAAAGTCTAGTAATGAGCAAGAACGTTTCAGTTTTTTCTTTCCTCTTTGGAGCTACTCAGTGTTTCTTTTGTCTCTGGCAACTCCTTTCTTTGAAAACTTGCAGGAATGTAATGCCTTGGCTGAAGGCTCAAGAGTTGTGCGCTATAGGACTGGGAATGTGCTCCATCCTTCCTTCTCTTCATATCTATTGCAAGTGAGCCTCACAAACACATGCTTTCCAAGGTGTAAGCTGTCTGATCGTGCTCCACCTCCAGAGCACCCTGTACCTCTGCACAGAAAGCCATGTGCCATCCTAAAAAAAAACCATAGAGCTCTATCTCCCACTTGGGCTAAGCTCATCTGGGGGTGGTGGAAAACATTCCTTCTGGGACAGTCTCTGGCAATACACCAAGACCACAGATCTATGCTGGCCTTCACTGCACTTGTGGGCTCACTACAAGCTCTAGACTTAAAAGCAGCTAGCCAGAAAGTCAATGGACAACTAAGGGTTAATCTGCACTTGTTTGATTGCCAAGCACCTGAGATATGGCGACAACATATTGGCACGTTGTATTTGCAACATATTATTAAGTACCTTCAGTCCCCGAAGGCTAGGACACTTTTTAAAAAATAATAAAGCTAATACACATAATAGCCTGTGTCTTGTTATTTAAGAAACCTCTTCCCGGCATCAGATGTCAACAGTACGTGTAAATGCACTTTCTCCAATAACTATGCCCAAGGAGCAGTTTGATGGAGTGCCAGAAAGCACAATGACTGTTCTACCTTAGCAATGTACGGAAGATGACATGTTCCCTTTAGAACTAATTGCTTTATTCAAAAAAAGCCATTTACTAAATCCTAGCCTGGTCTCTTCCCTTGATGAGCAATTTCAGACTCCACATCAGAGCTTTTGTTTATTGTTAAAAGACAGGAACAGAAAAGTGTTTTGTTAAGTCATTTTAATTTTCATATCTAATGGAAAAGAGTTCAGAAGGGTATTTTTCATTATATGATTTGAACATTTGCATTATATATTCCACCAGGCCTTCCCTTATGTGACTCAAGGCTAACAAGTTCGGGCTGTCAAACACAACCCTGTGCATCAAATACATTACCCTACACCAAGATCCAGATATAACTATTAACACAGACCAAGCTACACATCTGAAAGTCAGAAAATATTCTTAACTTTGTTATTATCCTTGTTCTGCATTCTCACATGCATAACAGGAGAGCACTTTTGGAACTGCTTCCAAAATTTGCTATATTCTTAATGTCAGACTGCTCTCCACCTCTCTGCATTAAAAAGAAAAAAGTCAGGAATTCCTCTTCTTGTGCCTTCAAGAGAGAAACAGCTGTAACGACTTCACAGACGAATCAATGCCATTTCCAACACAATTATTTCATTTTTTCTCCCTACTTTGAAAAATTAGAACAATTTCACAATGAGCCCTAGGGAACGAGCTCATGAAAATGCACAGAACAGACAGCATGAGGAGAAGTCTTTGGTTATATATTTCAGGAGGCAGAAAATGGGCCTATTTGCTGCTCTGCGAGCAGTGAGAATAATTATGTATGCATTTGCTGCACCCCATAATCATCATCATCATCACAGAAATGACATTTCATAGCTGAGTTGGGAATCTGCCTTTCCCAAAATTAATTTTTGTTTGGAAGGAGAAATTATTCTAAATAACGTCTGAGGAGGACAGATATAGGAAAACATAGATTTGAGTGTCAGACACTCTAGAAGCATAATCCTATCACCAGCTTTCCAGATAATTCTATTACATCATGAAGTTAACTCCACATTTGCAAAATGGTAACACACCCGTCTAAGGCAGAGGCCTAGGCTACCAGAAACTTCCATGAAATATTATAAACCGGTGCATTAATGTGAACTGCTCAGACTGTGTCTGCATGGAGGAACTCCTGTGGGCTTTGTGAAACCTTGGCCAGGCTGGCCGAACACAGTTATTCAGGATACTCCCTGTCTTTAGGACCATTGTTTTATCCTGGTGAAAGTGGTCCAGCACCTAAGTCATTACCTCATCCTAGAACAACAGGAACAAAGGGCAAGGAGTATCATGAAGAGTTGCATTTATCAGGTGCATTTCTGCTTCCCTCAGATAAACCAGAAGGAAAGAGCTCACCTCTTAGGTCAGTGACAAAGGACAGGACAAGAAGAAACAGGACCAGCTTGAGGCACAGGGGGCTCAGTGAACATCCCTTCCCCAAGACTGTTTTCACCCACTGGGTCATGACTAGCACTGTTAAAGATGCACCAAAACCCTGTTATCAAGCTCCAAACCAATGCGAGGACGTACGCAGTTGCTCTGGTTGAACATGCTGCTGGATCCCTACAACACAGAGACAAGGCCACGGAGCCAGCCAGGCTCACATACCTACCCATGCCTCTTCTCCAGTATCCTGGCCTGCTTTCAAAAGAAAACCAGACTGTCTTGCTGATTTTGCATTAGGTCACACTAACTGATCACAGAGCCTCATCTCATCACTTTCTTTTACTGGGATGGGGCTAAACCTAACCTTGTTTCTTACTGATTCTCCAGCTTGGGTGGAATGAAGATCAGAACATAGCTGAACCTGTAGCAGCAACTCCATGAGATAAACTGGATTGTTATGTAGGAAGTCACAGGCACTTCTAACCATAAGACCTTAGGTGAATTATTTCACTCATCTTGCTGCTTCTGGTGGTCCTGGAACCTGGATATTGTCTTCAAGGGGACAGAACTCCAAAAATTATTTTTAAAAACTAATTTCTATTTTCACTGGTGTAGCAAGACAGTGGGGCACTATTTATGACACAGGTGCTAGACAGTTTAAAGAAACCTGAGTGCAAGTGAGACACCTCTGGAAGAGTTGTACTTTCATTTTAGGCACGAGGACCTCATTAATAGGCACACTGGTTTAACATCACAGCACTCCTTTGCCCAATATTTCAGCAAGACTTTGGCTTTCTGATCTACACCAGCTTTTCACAGCCAAGAGGTTTGTACAGGCTGACAAATATGCAACAGCTAAGACCAAACTGGAGCATATTGAGCGCAACCTTGGTTTGTAAATTGTTCCTTGGAAGTATGTGGTGCCGAAATCTTAATGCTGGGAATAAGTGCCTACAAAAATGTAGTCTTAATGCCATGAAGGCTCAAGCACTACATTAGCACACAGATCATCACTCTTTGCTTCTCTGCTACCTGAATAAGTAGCAACTACTTGCTAATGCGAAGCATATTCTCCAGGTGTCCTGTACAGTACACACTGTGCAGAAAACTGCTACCAAACTTCAAGACAGATCAAATTGCTGGCTGGACAAGAAAGCAGCATTTACCCAACAACATGATGTCACTTATGCTTATGTGGGAGGAGGAGAAAATCTTGATTTGTTCTGGCCATAGATGAGGACACAGCTTGAAATTAATTGATCGTGGGTGCATTCAAAGTAACAGCTTGATTCAGTTCCAGCAAAATCCGATGGCAAAACTCTAGTGCACAATACTGAACCTGCCAGACTTTCTTCTCAAAGACTTTATCTCACACTTTACTGCATAGAAGCAATCAGACCCTCTCTGTCACCTTGCTAGGGGAAGTTCTGATTAGGCATTTGGATCTGAGCTCCCTTAGGGATTGTGAGGGGAAAAACAGGCTGACATGTAAAAAGTTGTATTTGTTTGAAGGCTATTTAAGGTAGGAAGCCAAATTAGGATGCAATTCGCATGAAGATCCTTCAGCCGGAAATCCAGTCCACAGCTTGTTCTTTCTACATGTATGAGCTCGACTGTCACAGCATCTCAGCATTTTACAGCCTCACTTAGTAACTACTCTTTGAGGCAAGATGATGTTTTCTGTCCCATTTCAAGACACATCTCTGTAGAATTAGCCTAAGTGTCCTAACAGTGGTATTCTGTAAGATAACCCTTTCCTCTTGAGTGTCTAGTCTTCATTTGTTGCAACACACTCTTTACTAGTGTTTGCCTTTCCTCACTGATGCCTTACACGCAACTTGGAAAGCAAAGCTCAGCCAACATGCTTTACTCCCATTTATAATCAGTTTAACTTCCTGGCTCCAAGACACCTTTTGCTGTGCTCAAGACTACTGCAATACAGTTCTGTTTAAATCCAGAATAATTTGCTGACATGGAAATTAAACCATTGTTCTTCCAATCCCAATAAACCAAAGTGCTGACAATTGCAACAGTCATTCCAGCAAAATGGTCAGGAGCATCCACGTTTGTCATCTCTTGATGACTCCAGATCAAGAGTGCTCAATTCATAAAAAGCCAAAAGATGAGTTCTCTAAGTACCCATGTCACAAAATTGGAATCTCAGTGTTTTCTTAGAGCTACTTAATAGAAAGAAGTGTCTTTATTTAGCACCTGTCATCTCAAGTTCCCAAAATGCTCTCTCAAAAATTAAGTTTCCTAATAAGCTTCTTAGCCAGACATCAGGCTCCAATTTACAAGGGGTAAACTTGTTTAAGGTCACCCAGCATGGGAAAGAAGAGCTGAGAAGCAGCTCCCGGAATCTGGAGCACCACACCCCTCACTAGCCACTAGACCACACAACTGTCCCCATTTCACTCGAGTCATTATTAAGCAGGATAGAAGAACACTGTGGTTTTATTTTATGTTAGCTGAACTCTTGCATTAACATTTTACCGTCCCACTGATGTTTTGCCTAGAACATTCTGTAATCCACAAATTAATGTGAAGAACATCCAGTACAGTTTGGAGGAATAAAAAAAAAAAAAATTACACAAATGGCAATGGAGCTTTAATTTCCGTCAGTTTCATAAATCAGAAGAGTTGGAGAAAGAAGGTTCCTATTTTATCACACATAGCCTTGTGTAATGCCAGCAAAACTGCTGCCCTTCCCAAATCCAAGCAGAAACCCTATTGTTGCGGCAAACCCCATCTGGTCACATGGGGAACTTAAAACCTCAGAGCATTCTGTTTTGCATGGACAGAAAGGGAATTTTGTTCCAAAGACATGACATGGGCCAAAAATAAATATGCTTTACCTATGTGCGGTATCTGAAGTTTTTGTTGTCTGCTCTTATCCATCACTTCATGTTCTCTGTCATCTTGCCTTCAGCTTCTGGCATAAGGGTTTCTCTATCCTGCAAATCCTACCCTATTCTCTTTTTTGTTAAATCACATTGTTAAAGGAGTCTTCTAGGTGGAGGCAAATCCACCCCATTTAAGGACAAGTTCATGCAGCACTCAGTGCAATGAAGTGCAAATCTAAGACAAACCCCAATCCCTATTCAGAAAATCTTAGAGCAAAGTAGCAGGAAATTTGCCCATGATAATGAAGCTTGGATCAGACATAAGCCCTGCTTGCTCAGAGGGCATCTGGGAAGGATGCATCCAATCAGAGAGGTATGCTCGCTCAAGAAAAGCCATCTCTATTACCAATCAAAATCCAATGCTCCAGCCTGAGCTAGAAACAGTATAGAGCTAGGCAGAGCATAACCCTAATCTGAACAGAATTATTTAAAATCTGTTTAAGGCAAACTAATTAGCAAACATCTCCCATCCGCCCAATAACATCGGAAGTTTCGCATCAACAGTGCCTGAAGCTACAATCCCCACAGACCTCGCACTGAGTGGTGCGGAGCCTGATGAATGTCCTGCTGGAGCTCTCCCAGTGCTGAAGGGGCCTCTATTTGCAAAGCGCAGTTAAATATTAAGCTTGAGTGAAGCTCCAGGAAAAATGCAGCTACAGGGCTGAAACAAGACTTAGGCAGTAAGATCAATTGGCAGTGAAGGAAAGGAAAGTGCCAGCAGGGAACATCTGTATTGCTGGCATGAGCTGAGTGGAGAAGAATGGGACTGTGACATGTCAAGGTTTTGAGAAAAGTGCCTCCTTTCTACCCCCCAGGATCTACTTAAGATGATGCTCTCCCTTTGCCTCTCCTTGCAAAGGTAACAACAGCATAAAAAGCCTCATTATTGTAACAGCTGAAGAGAACCAAAACTTTGTTCCTCTGGTCATTAAAGGTATTACGCCACTTTATCCAAAAGCAGGACAGTCAACCTTAGCGTCCTTGGCCAGCTTCCAGCTTGAGTCATCAGAGTCTGCGCATCTAAATTCAACTCTCAGCAGTAACCAGAGAGGCTGTCCTGCTTTGTCCCTCAAGTAAACATTGTTCTGTATCATAATTCCAGCCAGAGCTGGACACGTGCCTGGACATCCAGCACTTTTGATGTGCTTCAGGAACACTTAGAATATAGGAAGCTAAAATACAGATCAGAAGGTCAAGGAGAGACAGTTTTAATACTCCTTGGGTTGGTATGAGCTTAACACACCTGTCATGGCCTTAGGCAAGGAACAGAGAGAGGGTGAGTCCCCACTTTAATTCACCTGGAATGAAAAAAAAAGAATTTTGATGTCCTCGTCTGAAGCAGCAACTTCCTTAGCATGTGGAAGATGAATTTTATTGGCTCTGTCAGCATAGCTTCTTGGTCTTTCATGGCCACCCACAAAATGATGTAAAAGTGATTCCCCTGACATCAGCTCTCATTCTCTGCTCTAGTTGGTATTTCCCCCAGTGATCTCTTCTATCCTAGGCTGCTTCAGGTATCCAGCAGCTGTTGCACACTCAGTGCTGAGCTCCTACAAGTTTGGATTTTGCCTGACTGTATTCCACTCCAGAATCAATGTTGGTAAATACAGTAGCCAGTGGGCTAATGCTAGGTTTGTACTGCACAGAATAAAACATCAGATTGGCAGGTGCTTATGTTGCTCTTTTACTGAAAAGCAAAAATCTGTGGAAACAAGTTTCAGCACTCTTAGGTCCATAACAGACTATCTGCCGTAGGATCAGGAAAGCGTAAACTAGTGTTACATGGGATTACACCTGTAATCACTTCTTCAAATGGGAACTCTCATAATAGAAGCAATTTTAATAGGGCAGGCACACTGCAGAAATCCCCCTTGCATCTATCAAAATGCACACTTGGGGAAAGCCAAAATATGACCTGCTCCACCTCTGGTTATTATGAGGTCTCAGAACATATGCAGCTACCCAAATTATTATGTATATTACTATTGTGCTTAGAAGCTGCACCTGAGATCTTAGCTGCCTTATAATTAGACCCGTCTAATATAATCAAATCTGTCCTGTGAGTGAAAGTTTAGGGGCTATTCCCCAGCAAGTGACAAGCTATGACTGAGTGACTACAGCAGAAGTAACAAAGCTAAGCTCTTTCTCCAAGGGTTTACACTCAGGATAGGTAAGTGAGACAGAAATAAAGACAGCTCAGCAGAACAAGGTAGACTAGAAGAACAGTTTTAAAGAAATGTAGTGTGACAGTGATACTGCAAGCTGCTGGGGACAAGTGGTAGACACCTATAATGACATACCCAGGAAGAATCAGTACCAGGAAAGAATCAGTATTGTGGAGAGCATTACTGCTGGGTGTCACCACAATCCATCAAAGTGACGGAGGGAATCTGGCACTG
>JAVSBS010016422.1:18249-35990 GCA_033124195.1 Coracias cyanogaster | reverse complement strand
TCCATCAAAGTGACGGAGGGAATCTGGCACTGAGGTAGAACTCAGTGCCAGGGAAATCTGTGCCAATGACTTTGTAAGGACACAACACACTACCTAGATAAGCAACAACTGCTCCGCTTATGACAATGGCAAAAGGCAGCCAGCACTAGCCATGCACATTAAAAGAAAGTGTGCAAATGCTTAAACGATAACAGGATGCAGCCTGACAGCTCCTCTGCCAATGTCTAGAAACACAGTCCTTCCAAACATGCCACCGGTGAAACCGATGTAAAGGAAGCTTCAGCAAAGGTTATGGATTTCTGAAGACTAATGACAAAAACAGGTGAGAATGATCTACTGCTTGTACAACAGCGGTGTTAAAAGGTTCTGCCCAAAAAGATTCATAGCACTACACTCTGCAAATGTTCAACAAGGGTAGACTCTGTTTTGAAGGGCTTGAGATTCAAGTAAATAAGATAAAGACAAGGTCATAGACATGTAGCAATGGTTTGCATGTGGTCATATATGTCATTGGTAGCCTACTCAAAAATACAGCTAATATCTCCTGAGCTCCAGTCTGGCATCCTGTCCAAACACCCCACCTTCTCTTTAGCCAATACTTCCTTCTCTCAAAGCATGCCACAGAGAGTCAAATGGTAGTGCAAACTTTGCACTGAAAATGTACATCTTTAAAGATGCCAACAACCATGTTTCTCCATCTACTCTCAACTGATTAGTCTGCTATTTTTTTCCAGATATCTCTGGAATTCATATCTCCAAAGGTGCTGAAACTAACAGCACCACCTTCAGCACACCAACATGTTCCTTACCCATAGCAAAAGATCTGTCTCCAACACAGTGATGAAAAGCTGCTTCTGTAGATGCTCAAAATTACTATTCCTCCTGCTCTTGTCAGTGGCAATCGGTAGGGTCACAGCAGCATGAGCTCCTATTGAATGTCTAAAGCCATTCAATTAATCTTAGTTTGCTGAGAACTCAGAGAATTTAAGTAAGGTCAAAGAGTTAAAAGATCAGGAGACTCTACACTCCCACTGACAAGACACTTCCTGAAGTGCTGACACAGACATAAGTTACTCTGCTGACAGGAAAACAGAGCTTCTGCAATCTACACCCCAAGCATATATACATTTACTTGGAAAGATAGCAGAACATCTGGACAATCCATCTCTGCTTGCTGCCCCCATCATTATAGTGGCAAGTTGTCTTTGGCAGGAAAAGGCTGTCTTCATTTTTTGTTTTACAAATAATTTGTTCTGTAGTTATCATAGTGTCATCCAGACATGTTTATCTCCTTCCTCAGGTGAAAACTGGACAGCCATGGGCCAACTGCTGTAGTCCTGGGGACATCATCAGCCCAAAAATGCCTCTTTTATATATGCTAGATGTGAGGTAGAGCTCTTGAAGAGCTGGGCACTCTTCTCACACACCAGAAAGCAAGAGATGAAGATGAACACAGTAGAAAGGGTGCAGATCATAAAGCTGAGAAAAGCAGAAGTCATGTAAAGAGCTCTAAGCCCACAGAAACAGCCATCCAAAGTGGACACAGACATTCCACAGGTGCCACATAGTTGAACTCTGTCCAGGCACATTAAAGACAAGAGGCTTGAAAATTCTTCCTCTTTGTCCAGCCTCTACTGCCCAAGGAAGCCAGGCAGTGTAACCCTTATCCTGGCGTGTAAGGGAGGGACCACACAGCTAAGAAGCTGAAATGAGCAGCACAGAAACCACAGCAGCAGGACAAGGATCCACACAGGGAACAGCAAGAGGGAAACAGTAGGTGTCACTCTGAGGAATAGGTACAGAAGTCATGGGTTGTGTCCAGACACAGGCAGGTAACAGGACATGAAAGTGGCCTCAGTCAGAGGTACACCAAACCCATGTGTCCCCAGAGACTCAGTCACACTGGCTCCTTGAGACAAGCAGTTCTCATGCATGACTCAACTATATGCCCATGCTTCAGCATGTCCCTGAACATGTATGTACTCAAACTAAGTGCAAAGCTAGAGGCTCTCACCCCAGTACTCAGAACAACATTTGGGACTAGTGCTGAAGCCCAGACAAAGCTAGTAATGGTGCATGCATGGATCTGTAGTCCCCACCCAGGTGAAACCTTACTGCCTAAGCACTAGGCAGGACAGCATTGAGCCCAACTTAAACCACCAACCTCTACCTAAAGGAATCTTGACAGCCTTCTATTGGGCTAGCTTTCATTATCACTGCTTGGGCCGTCTCTGTCACTTGCTAATGCAAATCAGATTAGAAGGTCTATCTATATATTATGAGATTCTTCCTGCTAGTGCAGGAATGCATTTTAGAAGTTATAATAAGTGGCAGCCACAGAAACCCAGCTTTTCTGATCATCTTACAATTGTATCCTTGTAAACAAGGAGACAGATGTTGCTCTGATCATCAGCAATGGGAAAACAGCTTCTAAATGCCGTGTTGAACACAAAGCTGTGTTTGTATCACCCCCGCGACTGCATTCGTAGCAGGGGATTCCTGGCAGCTTCCCCAACAGAGAAGGCAAGCCAGGGCAAGGAAGAAAAGTGGCGGGAGTGTAATTTTGCCGGCAGTGTTAAGCCGGAGCAGCCTCCAGGCAGCTCTAAGATGAGCTAGGATGGGGAAGCAAGGAGTCAGGATTCACAGCAAATCCTTGCTCCAATTTATTTCCTCTCTCCTCAGCTGTGCAGAGTAGCTGAGTGAAAGACAAGATTGTCCTATTCCTGGGGACAGAGCAGGAAAACACCTGGGGAGGTAGTCACTCTACAAAGTGACAGGGAAAACTGTTAATCTTCCAAAATAAGCATACAGGGCATG
Organism: Coracias cyanogaster; assembly: GCA_033124195.1. Classification (NCBI taxonomy): domain Eukaryota; kingdom Metazoa; phylum Chordata; class Aves; order Coraciiformes; family Coraciidae; genus Coracias; species Coracias cyanogaster. The sequence goes on along the minus strand of JAVSBS010016422.1, from coordinate 33,173 downwards.
TTTATAACACTGATTGCTATAAACAACATCCTCTCCCCTCTCTTGGTCTAAAAAGGGACCATGCAGACTAGAAAGATGGAAGGTGATGGTAGGCAAAATGGCCCTGGGAAAATAGCCCACTGAAAATATTTACAAGGGAAAACATGCATAACTTTGGAGGCAGCCAGGGCTGCCAGCAGACCAACTAGAATGAATCCTTGCCATCAAGGTAACTGCTAGGGTTTATAAGCCTTTTGCCAGGCGATGCTGGCATCCATAATGTATGGATTTACACAAGTTCCCTCTTACAAGTACAGAGCACCATGAACACCATCCCCTTGTACCTGCCTGCTCTTCTGGGATAGCTGCATTTCCTTACTCTCCAGCATCACTGTTCCTCCACTTGCCAATACATAGCCTCATAGGAAACAAGGACAGCTTTATTCAGGAAAAAATGTGCAAAAATGAAACACCATTTTGGGAAGACACAGCAATAATTTATCTGCTTAAAGGATAAATAAAATACTTTCCCACGTAACCTTGGCAGTTGCCTGTCAGCAGCATTCCATAACCAATAGTGGTCCAATGGGAAAACATCCCTCTTCCACATTACCTCCCTCTCCCATCCACTAAACCTCACTCATGGTTTGGCATCAGTGGGTAGCAGTGACCTAGCATAGCGAGGTCACTCAGGGAACCACTCTGTATGGCATCTTGTGAAGTATGTCTTGATTTGTTGTGGGAATTCACCACTGATCCCAAATTCATGCCACAGTGTTGGGAAGGGACTCATTGCAATTAACTCCACTCATTGCACTGCGATCTTACCCAATTAAAAGAGCTGCCTCTGCTTCAGCTTTTGTTGAAGACTGCCGTCAAATGAAGTCTTAAAAAGAGTCAGTATTACAAAAAAAAAAAAGTACAGCAAAGACCTTGCTACAAAGTATCCATATTCTGTTAAAAAGTAATAGCCACTTCCCCACTGTAATTTAGTTCCCACCACCACTGAAGGCTGTGTCACAGCACTGTGACTCCTAAGGTATTTGTGAGCACCCTATCTGCATTTCCTTATCTCCCACAGTTTACCTTTACAGTCTTGCGTATGAAAAACTTCTGTGGAAGAAGCAATCGTGTCCTCATCCTTTTTGCTGTTCAACAATACATGAGCAGAAAGCTCATTGCCTTCTACTGTACCATCAGACTGAAGCTGACTGCATGCCTATACCATCTTATGAAGGGTCAAAAACTGAATAGGAGTTTGCTCATTGACCTTTGTACCACTGTTTTTTAACATCCCACATTTTTTCAAACATTCCCTAGAAAGCCAACAGTTCTCATCTGCATCTTACAGCTAGAGAAACAGAGTCATCAGCTGTTTAACCAACTTCCACTTCCCCAAAAGAGGAAATGGACCTTAGAGGACCCTCCTCTCAAAACTACTGAAACACATATAGTTGACACAGACTCAGCGCTGGCATTGCTAGAGTAAAGCCTCCAAGAAGGGAAAGAACTTCTCTTACACTATGCCATGTCAACATTAAACATGCCCATGTCCATGGGTCTCCCTGGGGTACTGCAAGGAAGCAATACCTTGCAAACACAAAGGCTGCAGTTCAAGCATGAGGTTGATTTCAAGGAAGACCTTAATGCCCATTAAGGTCCAGTCTGGCAGACTGCTTGGAGATAAAGGGCAAGTGTGTGGCAGCTCTCACATTATCTGTTCTGCTCTAGGCAGACAAAATCCCTAAAGACAAGGGGTTGACCCCAGGCATAGCCAGTGGGCTCCTACTCAAAAGAACCTTCCCTCTAGCCTCCTCTGGCAGCATTGACAAGAGGCACATGCAAGGCCACAGCAATACCCTGGATTGCAGAAACACAAGTCCAGACCCTTGATGCCTGCTATACCACCTAGGCTTGGCAACAAACCTCCTCCTCCCCCATTCACATGCCTATTCCATGTGTTTTAGTTTGAGTTTGGGTTTTTTTTTTTTATAGCTCACCTCACTTCACACCTGCCTCCTCTGCCTGAGGGCTGAGACCAAGTTGGCATAAGCTGAAGAATTTCAGAAGAGAACATACCTGACAAACAGGCCTTCCTTCTCTCACCAAACAAACCAAGCTTAAAGCAATTCCCACCTCGAAGGCATCACACCCAAAGGACAACACAAATAGAAACAGCCTTGCAAGCAACAGCAAACATCCAAGACTGAAGTGAGTGTGACTTGGCTTTCTTCAGTAGTAGAGGTGTTAACCTCCCCTGAGGTCAGATCCCACACGAACATGGGCTTATTATCAAGGAACTGAAAGAGGTATTGAAGAGGCACCAACATCTGACGAAAAGGTCTCATAGTTCAAACCACACTTACACTTGGCTCTATGTATCCACTTGTCCCTAGCCCTCTTCCCAGTCCCAGCGTTCCTATATGTTGGAGGACACTGCCAACCTCCTGCCAGGCAGCTGCCCCTTCTACATTACAGGTGCTCTTTGTTTCAGGAAATAAGTGGTGGGTTATTTACTCTATTGATTCATTAATTTCTGCCTGATGGTTTTGGAAATAGCAGGCTTATCTTGGCTTCTACCATGTCCCACAAGAAACAAAACTGTAACACTGAGAAGGATGCTTGTACTTAATAAACAAATTCATAATTTTGCTCATTTTGCTCATGAAACACTTGATACAATGGCTATGGGTGTCATACAACATTAGCACCAAGCCACAGGATCATTTGCTTCCAGCATTTTATTCTAAGTCTCGCTTGAAGTGTGTAAGTAAACTTCACAGTAAGGCTTCCAGCTGGGAGAAATTTAACGGCACTGTTTTATACAGCACATCTCATTAATAATAAGTAATGCATTGGACAGAGAAGAAGAATATCTACCCTGTGTATACTGAGTTAGCAAGGTCACACATTCAGATGTTAATATTGGTATGGTGTTATGCTGAGCTAGAAAACCTCCAGGAGCTTCTTCAGTCTCTATATTACACAGATTTGTAAGAAAGACAGCCAGAAATTGAAGGACAATATAGATTGAATAGGCCCAAACTAGAGCCTAAGAAAGCTGTGAGAAGCTAGAATAAAAACAAGATAGCTAAATCCTGCCAAAGAATTTAAATACCCTGAAATATTCGATCTACAAACCTAGGAAACAGAAAAGGCTCTCTGGTGAGTTCTATGGCTTTGCCTTTCCCAAATGGGAACACCAGAATAAACCAAGTTAGATCCTTTTCCTGCTTTTTAGAGTCCCTTCAGATTCACTTACATTTTATCCCCAGCCACATGCAGAAGAAATCCATCAGCCTAAATTCCATCCTCTGATTTTGAGCAACTGATTCAGGAGCATTTGGAGTGTTATAACAATCTTTTTTGATATATGTGACCTGTGTTTAAATGTCTTGAGAGTTTGGGTATGTTTGGATGCACACTCAGAAGTCAAGGCAAGCCTGCAGTCCTGCTCCTTAGTTGCAATCTGAGACAGACGTACTAACAGCAAAGTAAGTGGTGTTGCTTGGTTAGCCATGCCAATAATCAACACAATGCACTTCAGAGTGTAGCATTCTACATGGAACAGAACAAGGAACAAACAAAAAAACCCAAAAAATTTTAAGCTCTTCTCTGAAAAACATTACAAGTGTTTTTCATGAGTCAGATCATACCAGACTGCATGCCTACCGTGCCACTTGGAGCAGGGCTGTGGGTAAGTTCCTGAGGAGATATCTCTATAGGTAATGTAAAAGATGAGGCATTGCATACCTTCTGAGCAAAGAGGAGTTTGAGACCTACTTTAGACCAATATGGAAGAAAAAGGCACCATCTCCATTATGTCAAACTACTGATTCTTCTGTGGCTGAGTGATGGAAATAACCCCCTCTACAGCTGTTACAGGTGGCAAGCCACCTTCTAAAAGTGAAACAGCAGGGAGTCAGCTGAGATATAAGCCCTTTGTCAGAGCACCTGAGACTAATTGCTGGCCCAGGGTTTTGTTATAAACTTAAAAACCTGTGTTTCGAAGTTAGTAATGTGCTTAAGCCTATTGCTTTAACATCACCCTTGCTAAATTGCACACACAGTACATCCAAAACACTGGCTTGAAACAAGAAAGCATGAATAACGCTAGGTCCTACACCTAGTTCATACATACATATGGAGTACCTCAGCACTTTCTGCTCTTCCAACAGTAGATCTCAAAATAAAAGTCAACACAATTGCACAATAAATCAATGACAAAATAAGAAACTGAACCCAGTTCAGATGCTCTGACTGTACGGAACTTGTTGTCTCCAAAGGGTACAGGACCCTACATTTTCCAGCACTTCATCCAGTTCACTTCTAAGTATCTCCCAGAGGGAAAGATATTTCATGGTCTAATAAGCATCAGTGTTGGGAAAACCAGTAACATTTCCCTCTGGGGTTAATGTGAACTAAACACCATGAGAATTACATTCAGACTAACTTGGCTTCCTCTTACATGATTTTAAAGTACCCATGTCAGCCAAGGTCTCAGGCATCAACTCCTCAGGCATCTCTGCCTAGATTACTGTCTCCCTTTGGCATATGCAAAAATTCCAAAATTTGCTAAAGTCAATAGATGCAGTAGCCTAGCTTAAGGTAAAGCATTTTCTTTATTCTAAGGTTTGCAAAGATAGCATGGATAAGTTTCCCATGACTCAAAGTTTGAAGGATGCATTAGTTGTTAGAAAGCGTTCTAAGCAAATATTGGTCACTTCTGGTAGCTGAGCATAAGGTATGTTATTTTTAATATGTTTGGTTAACATAGTCTTAATAGTGTCAAGGAACTCCATGACATTCCCCAGATGCTTCAAACCACTTCATCAATATCTCAACCACTAGGAAGTTTTCTTAAGCATCCAGCCTGGCTCTTTCTTGTTAATTGCATTATTTCCCATCCTATCTCCATTGCTACTGGGAACAGTCTCTTTCCCCCTTCCCTGGAGGAGTCTATGTATTTTGAATATTCTGTTGTACTTGTTTTATTTTAATTTCAGTTTAGTCAGCTTTTTTCCCCTCCCTCCTTGTTTTGAGGTTATGCTTTCAAGATCTACAATTGTTCTCCCTGTTCTCCTTTGGCATCTCTCCATTGTCCACATCTTCCCTGAAATGTACCCAGCAAATTGTACACAATGCTCCAGCTGTTTCCCCAGGACTGTGTAGAGTAAGAATTATAGCTGACTCTCCTGACACCACATGAGTACTCATGGTTCTTCATAAATCTAAGATTTCTTCATTCTCCTGCAGCCACATAGCAACTCCAGATATTATCTTCTGTTCTTCAAGATCTGGAGCAAGCAGGCAAAAGACTTTCCAAAAGTACAGTAAAGGAAGTTAAAAAGAATCCCAATTTAAAAGACAGTTTCATTAGAAGTCATCATTATCCTTTAAGAGGAAAAAGTCCCTTCATCCTTTCATTAACTTATCTGTACTCTCTGTGCCAGGTCTGTTTTTAAGCACACTGAAGCCTGACAATACCATTGGAAGAGAAAAAGAAATGAGCTATTCTCTGGAGGCATTATTATGAATAGCATGTGTTCCTGGCTGTTTCCTCTGGGCCTATTTTATGAATCAGCCCCAAAAAGCAAACAAGTCATTCAACAGTCTTACCAAAAGGTCAATCATGAGCTCAGGTTTTTATTTAAGCAGGACAGTAACCAACATAAAAGTTCTAGGCTACTCAAAATTTCAGCTTGATGCTAAAGCAGAGTGATGCTACTGGATCAGAGTTAAGCTCTCTTCCATACTAAAGAGAGCAGCATTTTTCTCCAGTTTGTTCTGGGGTTGTTGACAGAGAAGCCATGTCTCAAGAGGCAGAGCAGCAAACCCAGACTTATTGCAGATTCTAAGCAGCATTTTGTTCTTTCCACAGCAGCACAGAATTATTAACCTCAGAGTCACCCCAACACTGAAAAGGTACTACATAGAACCTGCATCACTTCTGCAGGACAAAGCAATGGTTAAGTTGCTATCTAGAGGAAAAAAATGCACAAAACCATTGCTATGTGCTTCACAACAGGTAGAGTCAACAGGTAATCAGAACAATCCAATGTGGGTTATAGTACAAAAGCCAGAGTATAAGGCAAAAATTTAAGAAAAAAGATTGTTTGCAGGTTTCCTGAGTTGGCCACTTTACCACTTTGGTTCTGCAAGATGTGCTGTTCCCTTATGGATTGTCACGCTCACTTTTTGTAGGCTTTGTTGACCTATGAGATGGCTCATCATAGATTTTGAACAGGAAAGGCTACTACTGGGCTATTGTTATTCAGTAGAACTAGGAGGTAAGGGGAAATGAACTTCATATTTTTGGGGTGCAACACCCAGAATTAAGATCTAGATTCATCTAATTGTACTTGGATCCAGTGATTTAGTTCCACCTATTGTAATAAAGGGAACCAACTGCAAAATATGGATGTGGGTCAGTACCTAGAATTCAATCGAATGGTTGACAGTAGGCTTTGCTGCAACTCCTAACATTTAAGGAGCAAGAGAAGAAAGAAATTAGTAAAGAGATTGTGGGACAAAAGCCCTCTGAAATGCTGAAACCCTGAATATCAAGATACCTCCTGATCATTAGGAACAGAAGATCAGAAGTAAAAAGTAGCATCAGTCAGTCTTATAAATATAATTAATCAATAGTTGAAGGTACTAGTATGAACATTATAACAACCCTTGGTTCTAGGTGAACTCCTTTCAGTAGTCTGATTGGATTTATAACTTTGGAAATAATGAGGGTCACCCTAATATAAGGTCTGAGGAGCTTTGAGGAAGTAATATGAATGCTACCTGTGCTTTGATACAATTTCATCTACTGCTACTTCCAAAAGGCTGCCTTCACCCCACTGACTATCCCAAACACCACCATTCCCATATCCCTGTCCCACAAGGGCTGGAACAGCCACATAAGTATGTTTTGCTTCCAGATGCTGCAAGATGAAAGTTTGGGTATTCTGCTTGCAAAATACACAAGTTCTAGAAACTCTAGCTGAGGTAAAATCATTGTTAAAACATACTGTTTCAAACTATTTTGAGCTCACACCTAGTGGGTAGGAGACGCAACAGTAGCCTACATAGGTAAGCACCACGTGCTGGCTTGGTTTTCTCCAATAAATCAAACTGCTAACTCATGGACAAGCAGCACCCTTCAAATTCAAAGAGGACCTTCATTTCTAGGCTTTGAAGGTTTGAGCTTTCCTTAATCCAGCACCACTTCCTCACAGTGTGCTCCCATCCCAGTTCTGAGGTTGGGAGTTTTGACCTGATAAAGGGGTGAGTGGTTACATCCTTGCTGCATGTGCTTTGAAGGACCAGGAGCATGTGTTGACCTAGGACAAATTCAAAGTGAATGTCTTGAGTGACAGTAGCAATGTTATAAACAGGCTGGTAAAAAATGAAAAACAATCACTGTGTCAACAGGAATATAGCAAGAAGATTAGCACCCCAAACTCTCTCAGCAGGCATTGCTTTGAAATGCCTTTGACTTTGAGGTTGCCTCCCACCCTTTATTTAAATAGGTAAAATTCTAAATTAGGCAAGCAGCAGAGATCATCCACACCAAATTGTTAACAGTACCCTAAATTAAGGGGTGCTCACAGGTATAAGCTACATCTCTAGACCTGAATCTCTCTCATTAAACACTAGGCTAGCTTGAAATCCTGCCTGAGAGATAAGGCCAGGCTTAAGTCTGTCTTCCAAACAGATTTATTTCAGGCCCAGTGAGTAATGCAGGGTGAGAGTCAAGAGAGCTGGAGGGCATAAACCCCCCTTCTTTTTCATATGTTAATTCTGGGAAAATAAAAGGAAATAAACCATGGGACTCACAAATCTATAAAAATCAGGGGGTAAAAAAATAAATAAAATCATTTGCAACCAAGGATTTTTGGACAGCTGAGAGTGATTTTCCATGCGTGTCTCATGCTTTCTGCATGGCTATTCGGGCTGAGCGGGGGCGAGAAAACCATCGGGAAAAAAAAGAAAAAAAAAAAGCAAATCACACAACAAAAACAACCACCACCACGGCTCGTAAGAGCAAGGAAAGGTTTCCGAAGGGCAGGAAGGGGTGAGGCTCCCCTGTGCCAGGAGAGGGCGCGGGAGCAGCCGCGGCAGGAGCCCCCAGCCCCGCTGCCTCCACCTGCCGCTCCAGCGCTTCCCAGCCGTCCTTCCCTCCCTGCTGATCCCGCACAGCTGGCCAGTCATCTTTTCCAATCGCCTGGCTCCGTGTTAACGCTCGGCTGCCTTACGTGACACCATGACCTAGTTTTGTTGTTGGTATTTTTTTCCCCCCCCCCTCCTTTCCCCAGCAAAGCACTGCTTCAGCATGGCTTGCAAGGAGGAAAGGCAAAAATAAGGAGTTCTGGCAGAGCAACCCAGAGACCTTTTCAAAAATTTGTGGCTGTTTGTGAGAGGAGAGGTAAGGTAAGGCGAGGCAAGACCAGCCCAGGCAGTCCAAACTGCACAGCTGAAAACAAGGTGATAACAGGAAAAAGAAAACTGTGTTTTGAGTTTGAAAGAGGTAGCTTGTAATCACTTTACCAAAGTAGGAGCATTTTTCTTGCCTGGCTCCCACAGAGCTTAAATCAGCTGATTCAGAGGTAAGGCTGAGAAACACCATCATGGGCAGCAGCAGTGACTCAGGCAGGGGAAGATTGTGGCTTAGGAGACATCGGCTCACTTCCATCCTCCCCTGCAGACATGATCTAAGCAAAATGCATAGACCCAGAGCCTCCAGGATAATCAATTACATGCTTATATACCAGAAAAGTCAATCAGCTTAACCCTAACCCTAGGGAAATCCTGCTATCTCCACCAGTTTCCAGTGCAAACTGCAAATCTACATTCCTTTGAGGATGTGGATTTTAGTCTCCATATGTCTCACCTCCCTGGTGTTTGAGGAGATAAAGCTTCCCCAATTCTGCAAGGTATTCCATGCAGCAGACTGTCAGGCATGCCTAATAACTCAGTGAAGGGATACCAAAAAGAATAAATTGGAAATATCTACTCCTAAAATGACTAGAATTTGGTCTGTTCTGTGAGGCCAAATGATCCTTCAAGGATTTTTTGATTCTGTCACCTATCCAGACTTTAGTTCTTGAGCTTTCAAAAGCTTGTCTAGCATTATTTCAAAGGTACATTGCTCTGGCTTACCATGGCTTTCTTGAAATACATGGATGGTTGTCCCTGGTAGCAAGCTCAGAACACAACTGTAGCAAGACAAGCAGCATTAGCCTGCACTCCAGCAAGACTGAAGAGTCAAGACAAGCTATTTCCAGGCTATTTGCTTTCTTCATTGCTGGAGAGCTTGCAGGACAAACAGAATGTATTCCCATGAAGGCAGTTCAGGTCCAAAAGGGTCCTAATGATTTTTGCTCTTTTCATTTCAGAACCTGGTTTGCAATGGAGCCAATACAGACATGGTTTGGCAAGAACAGCATGAATCCTGAAAGCAACTGGATAGCATTCATGTGCCTTGGGATAACATTCACTGGGACTCACTGGCAGATGTGTAACCCTGCACCAGGTTGTAAATGTTTGACCTAAGGAACAGCTCCAATCACCTGCAGCAGCTGCAGGCTTTTATATCTTTACTCTCAGAGCCTTAATTATTACAGTGCCTGTTGCTAGGGAGGAACAGAAGAGCTCTAAGGTGTAGCACTAAGCTTTGAGAGCTTCTTATAACCAAGTTCAGGACCTGACCCAGCTGGATATCTACTGGAAGTCACTGCCCTTGCAGAAGGCCTGGGGTACATTTCTACTGCTCAGGGGAAAGCATTGTGTTTTACTCACCTCTGAGTATCCCTTTAGTGGATATTCTTGCTGAATATGTCGGTACCTGGGGAGGTGCTGAATGTCCACCCTGTCACACTTTGCTCAACTACAGCACAACACCAAGGCCGCATCCATCTCTGTGTCCCAGCCACACCACTTAACCTGTGCTCTGTTTGGCTGTGCTGGCCCACCAGCCTGGAGCAGGAGACGCTGCAGCTGGGAATGTTCCAAGTACCCAAACCCTGCTGGAGAGCCAGTTGCAGATTGCAGCCTCTTTTCTGTCATATACTATCCATGTATCCTTCATATATGACCCTGAGTGGGTCTCAAATGATAGGAGGGAAAAAAAGTGCTGATAAACCAATTTTCATTACAGGACACCTTTGTGAATAGAAACCAGGCTCCAGGGCTCACAATCTCAATGATGCCCCCAGCAGCCCCTAAAAATGCTTCTCCAAAAAAAAGAAACCACACCTGGAAACTGCCCCTGAGTGTAGAAGACACTGTACCCTTATAAGCATCGTTTTTTTCCAGAGCCCTTCTGGAACCCAGCTGCTCTGCTGAATCGCTACTCAGGGACAGCACACAGCAGCCCAGCACAAGCTGCTCTCAGTTTTCCACTGCAGTTCGCATAGGTGTTGTTTATCTTATTTTAGGGTGACCTGGCTTCTCTGGGGAAAGCCCTTGTTTCCACTCAAAGACACAGCAGTTGCTTCTCTGGTCTGGGCATGAAGTGACCTTGCAAATGGTTGGGATCGACGAGTATAGTGTAAATAAGAGTCACTACCACCTAGGCATTGAATGCACAGAGGCTCACCACTAAAGAGCTGGAATCCACCCCCAGAGTCCACATATAAGTCTCAGTGGCCACATCAAAGGCTCAGGGAGTTGGTTTCTAAAACCCACAGATTCCCCACAGGTTGCCCACAGCTCGTGGGTAGAAGAGTAAAACAATCTTCTCTCAACTGACCTACACACGAAGAATAAACATACAAGAGACAATTGACAGGCTCAAGGTACTCTCAGCCCAAACACATGCTCCTAGGCTTTACAGATACACAGCCAACATGCTCCAGGAGCTACTTCCATCTTCAGATATATGTCAGTATGCATAGATCATATCTACACAAGCATCTGAACTCAGATAAAGAAGGTGCTTTAGAAGCACACCTCCCAGTTGTCTGCACTTGCTGGACTTTGGTTCATATCACAAGGTGATCTCAGAGGATGCAACCTAGACTCCTTTCAGATGAAGCTAGACTTGGAGATGTGTGCCAGAGCACACCAAACACACTCCAGCCACCAACATCCAGTCCTAAGGACTTGTCCTCCAAAGCAGAGCTAATCCAAAGTAAAACATCTGGAAATGCAGATAGCATTGATGTTATGTTCTCATCCCCATCTGACTTAGCTCCGCAGAGCCACTCATACTGCTCAGTGACACCCTCAGAGCAACTCCAGCTACACTTTGCTCCCACCAATCTGACTACTTTCACCTGCTTCTTTTGACTGGATGATCAGTCCTCAGAGACAATCCCTCAGCTTTTATTGCATGCAATTGCAACAGCTATTCAAACAGGGCCCTTAGCTCTCCCTGCCCAAGATATCTGAGCTAAATGAAATTAATTCATTGCAGTTTTTACTGCTTCCAAACTTGCTTTCTACAATCTTTCCCCCATTTCACCAGGAACCATTATACTTCAGTTTCAGAAACCATTAACCCATTATGAATGGGCAATATTGGCCTATTTTGAAGAGCTGGTTCTAGTTCCTGTGCCACAACAAGCAATAGCAGCAAAGCTGCTTGGCACTAGCTGCCCTCCAAGAGGCTATTCACATTCTGGTGCTTGTGCACACTGCATGGTTTACGGCAGGGATTTTGCATTGTTTATTTTCTGTTCCTCTGCAGACAGTGGCATTGTTAAACAGCATGTGTCTGAGAGAATCCACCCTCTCCATGGGATCTCCTCCCAGCTATTACAGCACTTCCCAGAAACCTACTGAGCTCTGGAATAAACAAGTCTCAATGGGGGGACTGAGCCCACACCCGAGAAGTAGAGTGCCATGAAGCCTCCATAGCAATGAAAGTAACTTGGCCTTGCATGAAACCTTCCTTTTGCCTAATGAAAACCCTGTGTTGTCACCCTTCCTAATGACACTCTCTTGTCCCTTGCAGGCAAAAGACAGAATAATGGACTTTTTCTGACTTGCTCCAGCCATGGTATGGGCCATGAGAGATGTTTTTTCCTCCTTCTGACCCATGAGCCTGGGCACCCAAAGCATTTCACCTTGGACAGGAGTAGAGATCAACCTTTGCTGCAGATGAACGGAGGGAGTGTGGGGGTTTGGGGTGCTGGGATTCCTCCCAGCACTGAGAAGCCTCCCACATGCTCTGTTGATTTGTTTTTCCTCACTCATGCAAAGTTAGACCAATTACCAGATTTGGGGACAGGAAGGAATCTCCTCCAATTCAGATTGCAGTGGCCATTATGTAAATAACTTGTCTTTTTTTTAAACGCCCTGCAGTTTGGGACCTGGTACATCCTCAGTATCATCCACTCATTCTCTCCTGGCAAACACCCTCACAGCAGCACCGGGAAGCCTTTGCTGGCATTCTGCCTTGTATATATACACTATTTTGTCATGGGATACAGAGAGATGCTCTGCAACATGTTACATGAGCAAAGGTCAGGAAGACCCTGCTGGTCTAAACATCCCATATGCAGTAAATTAAGATAGTGGCAACTTTGATTAGCTGATTCAGGCAATGCATTTCATACTTGCATTCCTAGTTTTGGTTTTTTTCTGGCTGGCAGCAGATGTCCAACATTTCTGCTGCACAAGCAAATCACTTGCTGTTAACACGTGGTCTCATTGTAGGATCCGTGGCTAGCAACACACCTCTCCTCTGGGCCAGAACAGGTCTAGGCCGACAAGCAGTATCAGTGATTGTTCTCTCTATGGCATAACAGCCAAATATTCTCAAATCCTCCTGTGAGGAGGGGAAGAAACAGTCCCACATTTCAAAGATTTTGCCATCTGACCTTAGATTTGCTCTTTTTTAATTGGCTTTGAACAGCATTTACTTATCTATCTGGGTCTTTCAATGTTGCCATGTTTACAAGAGATGCACATTTTGCTCCTCTTCATAATTCATTCCCACTGTAGTCTAGCTCTCACACAATCAAAGCAGAAACACTTCAGAAGCACTAAAGCCAGTACTAGGTTGCATAAAAGTGATAGTTCCCATATGTCCTTATAAACACCACGCCAAACTGTATTTGTACTGTATTTACATTGTGTTAACATCTACCAAATTACCAAGCCAGCAGGAGAACATACACCCATTCACATTTCTAAACAAGGCTTATAGTCTGAGTGAGCATTTAACTTTTTCTTTTTAAGAGCAATGTGTATGAAAAGAGAAAATTTTAGCGTAATCTTGGCCTGCAGTTTCCTGTTACTTGCCAGAACTAAAACATCTGCATCCTGTGGTATTAGACTACTTGGGGACTTTGTTAATTCAGAGGCAGCTAGAGTCTCAGATGGGATTACCCCCAGGAGAGCTTCCTGTTCTCCTGACATTTCACATGGTTCAAAAGAAGAGAATTTAAGCCACCATGACTAAATTCCTTCTCTCCTTTACACTTGAGTTTATTTTCAAGAGTACAGTTCTCCAAAACATGGAACCAGATCCATTAATAGAAGCTGAGGATCTGAAACTACCCTCTGGAAAGTTCCTTTCCTATCCAGGGATATTTCCTGGCTAGCAGCCTTCCAATTTTCATTGGCCTGGGCCTTCTTTATAGTTAGGAGCTGATCAATCTCAAAGACTGAGATCCTCACTGTAGTTTTTCAGCTGAGGATCAAACCTGAAGCTCACTCTCTGGGGAGACATAGGATGCCAGAGGTGCCAAACAGATCAGAGCAATGGTTTGTTAAACGTGTCACTCCCTAACACCAGCAGAAGAGAGATAAAATAAGTTCTAGATCTCCTGCACAGGTTCATGGAACCTTTTCCTGGCCTGATGAACTGGGCAAAAGTCTGGGATTTTTTCCTTTTAAGGCAATTATCTTTTAGTACTTATCGGTGAACAGAGTAATTGATAAGATTCATCCTAATACCCCTGTGAGATATCTCCAGTACTACAGCAAACCAAATCACCTAGTCAGATTTGAAGCAGAGGCTCAAGTCAGGATACAGTAGAAGTTATCCGCCCTTTAGGCATAGGTGTTACAGCTTCACTGTGCCATAGGTTCTCACTGTGCTGTAGGTTCAGGGGAATTATGGTTACCTCTTCCAGTGTAGAGAAGTTCAGTAGGATTTGAGCAGCAAAGTGCATCAGTGCCCAGACCAGTCAGAGCTGAAAACAGGAGACCATTATGAAGAGCAAGCCTGAACCAGACCAGAGGCTGGGGACAAGCAGCTCAGTGATCACACTAGACCCTGTTACACATACAAAGCACTGGTACGCAAGAGGGTTCCACCACTGAACTGCTCAAGCGTAGACTACACCTTATTGCAGCCTTTCAGTACTTTAGGGGCAAAGGGGAAACTATAAAAAAAAAATGGGGACAATCTTTTTAGCAGGACCTGTGCAACAAGACAAGGGGTGATGGTTTTAAACTAAATGAGGGTAGATTTGGTCTAGATATAAAGAAAAAAGGGGTGGTGAAACACTGGCCCAGGTTGCCCAGAGAGGTGGTTGATGCCCCATCACTGGAAACATTCAAGGTCAGGTTGGACTGAGCTCTGAGCAACCTGGTCTATTTAAAGATGTCCCTGCTCATTGCAGTGGTGTTAGACCAGATGACCTGTAGAGGTTCCTTCCAACCTAAAATATATGATTTTATTTTTCTTGGTCTTTAGTCATAGGCCATCACACTCTCCAGCTTCCCTTGCACAGCACACCAGGCAGTGGCAGCTTTCAGTGCTGCCTTGGGTTTCATATAAACAGGCAAAAGAGATAAAAGGCCTTCTAAAGCATTGCTCAATTGTCCATTAAACCGTAACACCAGAGTGGGGAAGTGGCCATAGGACTTGATTCCTCATGAACAGACTCTATGTATCATTATGGACATATGAAAGTACAAATTCACATTAATTTGTCATAGTTTAAGTACTAATTTATAGTAACTGTATTGATGAAACAAGGCAAGGAACAATTACA
>JAVSBS010016422.1:0-18149 GCA_033124195.1 Coracias cyanogaster | reverse complement strand
GGAACAATTACATTTGGAATTAATAACACATGCCTTAGTATAACCTTCTTATTCTTTGCATTTGAGATACAGAACAAAAGGAACACAGATCCCTGCCTTCAGGCCAACAAAATTAGAGGAGTTTTTCAGATACTTAAGTTCTGAACTACACATTCATTCAGTAGGCAATGCATGTGAAAAGCTTTTTAGTTAGGATCTTGGGCATAAAACTCAAGTGAGTTCCTGGGCAGTGATGTCCAGCTCTCCAGGCATCCGTATTTTACCACAGCATTTTAAATCACATCTGCAGTCAAGTTCATGCTCAGGTCTTAGATTTCAACCAGGATTTTGCCCTAGCTTTGTATTTGTGAGGGCAATGCTGATACACTCTTACTTTGCTCTTGTAGCAGCATACATTGATTATACAGGGTGAGCAGAGGCAAGGTATGGTTCAAGAAAGGAAGAAGGATTTAAAGCATATCTATCAATGTTAAAAAGAGAAATCTCTAATTTTTTCAGGAAACCTTATCTGCATCAAGACTTGTGGTTAACACTACCTCAAAGTTGAACTGAAAAAACATATGGGAAGATGCCCTTCACTTGCCCCACACCTTATTTCTTTGAGGAGCTCAGAATCTGATAAAGAAGGATCACCATAAGCAAGCAGGACACACATCCTGACAGACCCTGGCATGCAGGATGGACCAGCTGCATTTAAGGACCAATTGACCCATTCTGCAAGAGAGAAAGCCAGGCACAAGAATTTGCCTGTGGTCCACAACTTATTTATATCCACAACTGCAGCTAGAGCTCAGGTCTTTCTGGCCACTGGGAAAGTACAGTCTGAGCTCCAGCCATCTGTTTGAGGGTTAGGCAACCTCAATCTCCATCAGCTCCTAAACTTTAAAGAAAATACAGTTCTTTTTGCTTCCCTTACAGCTCCTCTTCAGCCTAGATTTAAACGCCTAACAGTAATATTTACAAATTGCCTCAGTGATTTGGGAGCACAAGTCACCATAATTTCATGCAGACACTGTGGTAAAGACTGACCACTGACCCACTCCTAATATGGAAAAATTTTGGCCACCATCATTCTGAAAGATGGTAAGGAAGTGGCTGATCTCCAGAAAGCCTCAGTACAGCCTTTGAAAAACATCTTAGTAATACTTTGTCATGCACATCATCAGTGCTGGAATTGCTAGAACTCATTCCTCTGGAATATAAATTCTTTTCCCCAAAGTGATATTTAAACTATACAGTCATTGATTTTGAGCACAGTTCAAGACATTCCTTTTCTCTTAACATATATGCCTGTTCAACCTAAAATTAAGAGTTTTAAGAATTCGGGAGGGCTTTTGGTGAGTGAGCCAAACTGTACGTGAAGGAATGCAATAAATTAATCTAGAAGCCAGGGAATGTCCACTACCTAACCTCTAGATTTTAGTTAGGGTAACAGAACATCTTAGAATAGCCCAAATCTAGCCTGGAATTTACCTGTGTCTTTTGTGATGAACATATTCCTTAGTATCAGAATCAAATTTTCTTAACTTCTGCCCTGTTGCCCTGAAGTGGCCCTTTCCTCACCATCTGGTGAAAAAAAAAAAAAACCAGCAACAAAAAACCCAAGCAAATACTGTCTTCCCAAAGTATTGGTGGGTATCTTTCATCTCAAAGAGCCAAATGCTGGCATTTAATGTCAGCGTAGAAGAAAAATCCCATCCCTCCTCCTTCCACAAAAGCTTTGGGAAACACTTCAAGACCAGTATTTGCTGCAAGCAGAAGCCTTATTTCACATAACCTCCCAGGGGAAGTCTCACAAGAGAAAAGGCTCTCCAAGACAAAGATCTCTTCCAACCAGCTGGAAAACAACATGCCTTCATTAATCTACTCAAGATACTGAGAATTTTGCAGAGCTATGCTACAGATTTGTGCAATACCTTATATTACGGATCTCTGGTCTCCAGAGAATGTGAAAGAAGGGATGGGTGGGAAAAGAAGCCTACGATGGAGACTTAATTTCTGGTCTTAGATCTGGTACCCTTTTAAGAGTGTCACATTAGAGATCAGGACTCCCCAGCATTGTATACCTGCTGTATCCAGGGATGAGTGAGCACCCAGCTGCTTGGTTTACCACTGTTCACACACATCTCCCCCACTCAGGGGGACAAGTAAAAGCTCTTGTTACTCCCTCACTGTCCATCACATACAGCATCTTTCAGCTCTGGCTAGTCACTCTTGGGCACACAGAGGTAGCTCCTACAAAGCAGCTCACAGTTCCAAAGACAGGGAAAGTCTGCAGTTCAAACCCAAGAACAGAGCCCAGGAGCCCTAGTTTGCAAACAAACCTCTTATCTCCATCACCTGCATGTGTACTATCACCAACTGACAGCATATGATGCAGATCTGAGGGTGAAAACAGGCTTGCACCTAAACATGTTAGCAATTAGCTACAGGACAAGTTGCTCCAGGGGAGGTTTAGGTTGGATATTAGGAAAAATTTCTTCACCAAAAGGGTTGTTAAGCCCTGGAACAGGCTGCCCAGGGCAGTGGTGGAGTCCCCATCCCTAGAGGGGTTTCAAAGCCATGGAGATGTGATGCTGAGAGACGTGGTTTAGTGATGACCTGGCAGTGTTGGCTTAACAGTGGGACTTGATCTTAAAGGTCCTTTCCAACCAAAATGATTCTATGTTTGTACACCAAAACAGAGTTTACTTTTTTCTCCTTAGCACACATCTAACCTAGATCACTGCTTAACAGAACTCAATGACCTCCAAGGACCACAGAAAAAAGAAGCCCTGCTAATGAACTGTCTGTTCAGTAAAGGCCTTAGCACCTCTGGGATGAATAATAAAAAAAAGATTCAGATCATAAAAATAAATAGTCACAGAAGACTGGCTTGGCAAAGACTCCACACCAGCTGGGCAGCTCTAACATCTGGGAGCCATGAGTGCCTCAGATCACAGGCTCCCAGACATGCGCTCAACACCGTGAACAAAGCATTTCAAAGCGAAGGGTAAGGTGTAGGCAATGCTGGATTTACTTACTGGCAGCATCCAAACGTGCTGACAGAGGGGGCCAGGAAACCAAGCCAGTCACAGAAGACAGCCAGTTACCGTTCAGCAGGTATGTAGGGAGCTATCTCGCAGCATGTCATCCACTTCCATCAGGGCCTCAGCTCCTCCACTAGCCTGGCCAGGCTTGCTGTGAGGAGTTGGTAGTGACCATCACTTAACTACACCGAAGCTGCTCTCCTCAACCTGCCAAACCACAATCCTTCCTCAGAGCTAGGAACACTACAGCATAACTTCCCTATCCTCCACCACCTTGAAAGAAAAGTAGGAAGAGGTGCCATCATCAGTATTGCCTTTGTTGCTAGGTTGGACTTTGCTATCACCTGTTCCTTGCTCCTCCCCTAGGATGTCCAGAAACAGCTGACAGTGAACAGTCAGCACCAGGCATGAGAGGGGCCAGCACATCCATGAGCCTTCTTGAAAGACAGAGGCTGCAACCATCAGGAACAGGAACGGCAAGTATTTTACTTTCCACATTCACAAAACCACATTAGAAAATACTCTGGAAAGCAAGAAAAAAATCCCCAACTTTTTCTACTCCTTAAAAACTGCCAACACTTCCCAGACAGGGAAAGGTGAGTGGAAGGTCAGTCTAACACCAAAGCCCCCAAGAAACTTGACTGACAGATATACATTTTGGCACACAAATTACCTCTCCAGACAGCTTCTGCAAGGCCTAAGCAGCTTAACAAGCATGTGAAGACCAAGAAAATTTCAAGTGGCAAAGAACTATGCTGCTCTGAATTAGGTCAAGCTTTCCTAGCCTGGCTACTTCCATGATACCTGACTTCAGCTGTGCCTGCAGCCCACCACCGAAACCTTCCATCGCACTGCTTGTTTATTTGCAAGGGGAGATAGCTTCATGATCAGATGTTAGCTTAGGCTTCAGACAGGCTGGGGCCGGCTCCCATCCCTGTCCACCACTTGCTCACCACGGTCATCCCACACCTCCACTTGTATAGGCAGGTAGTAAATACATTAGCAAGCTACACTGTTCTGGCTTAGTTGTGACAAGCACCATTAAAAAAAAAAAAAAAGCTATGAATGCATCAGAGTCTGCAAATCTCTCCCTTTCTGCCCTAGGCTTGTTTTTTTGTTTTGTTTTTCTCATCCCTCTCTTTCCTGGGAAATGTGATGAAGGAGGGTGGAGTGGCTCGGGCTATGTACAAATATTCAGACAGTCTCTTAGCAATAAATGGATCTCAGTCAGTTCTATTATCTGTCTGGCTGTGGCTCCTATTATCTGCTGTGAATTGTAGCAGCGATCTCTGGAACAGCATTCAGGCACCATCATTACTAACTTCCACACCCTCCAAAGACCACACTGTAACAAGGCATGCTGGATAATACTTGCCATTAGAAGAAGGAACATAAAGGATTCAAGCTAACACAGTAAAAGGCTTTGCATGGGGCTTTACATTCATTGACCCTGGTTTGTTACTAGAGAAAATTCTAGGTTCAAAACCCAGACCTGCATTTTATACAGCGCATCAGCTGATTTACACACACAAAAAAAGCTGTTTTCATCTTGGTTTTGCTCACTCCCCCTCCACCATCCTAAATCTTCATGGAAGACTGCAGCTGGAGAGCAGGGAAGGCACAGCACAGGTCTGCCTGAAGCTTCCAGTCCACAAATGGGGACCATAAGCCCAAAGCAGAGAGCTTGTTGTGCCTGACAAAGTGCCTGGGATCCCACGATGCACCGCAAACAGGGACACCACAGGGAGCATCTAGCAGCTCAGGCCGGAAGCCTCCAAAGCAGCACTCAGATGGCTTCTTGTTAGGAACCAGAATTTTGGGATCCAAACCCACATCTGACTTCCTTGCATTTTTTCACAAGCCCTCCAGTTCATTTGGGGCCCAACTGCAAAGCCTAGATTGAAATCTAATATCCTTCCCCAGGGTGGGATGAGGATTTTAGGAGAAAACTGTTTAGGTCTCCTTCCCATAGTCAGTAAGGCAAGGCCACAAACATTAACTTCACCAAAGCTCATTTTCTTATGGGTTTCTACCTGGCAATGGATTGGTTTCAGCCTCCCAGGCACAGAAGCTCTGAACAGAAGCTTTCCTGAAACCAGGACATTTCAAAAGCCTTCCTCTCCTGCACAGCTTCCCTGACGCTTTTCTCACTTGGAGACCTATCTCATAGCAGGGCTTAAGATCTGACTATTACCCTTCACTCAGCATGGCTGAAAAGTTAGTCATCAACCTAAAAAGTTATTAGGAAACACTTGATACTGTGATTGCTTTCCTGTGGAATGAAGGAAAGGGAAGAGGTGGGGGAGCAAAGGTAGGTGAACCCTTGCACTTACAGTCACAAAGGCTTTTCCAACACAGGCACAGCTCTCCCAAAGACACATGCGAGCACCCAGAATCCCAACTTGGCACAGCTACTCCCTTTTCTCATAGCCCAGAGGCCCCTAGCAGAGACTGCCTTAAATAGAGCTGCTTCTCCCTGCAGCCATCTCTCCGGGCAGCACCACCCATGGCTAATGCAGCCCAGCTGAAAGACATTTATTGTTCGGCAATTGCTCACAGGCCTCAGCTGGGAAACACAGCTGGGTGCTTCTCTCTGGCCTGCCCATAGGCTTTTGGGTGCATGGGCTGTGAAGCCCAGGGAAAGGCTGAGGGTGAGGGAAGGAGCACAAGGGATGAGCCCACAGGGTCTGCTCAGGTTAGGGATTTGCAGTTGCTTCCACCTTATCATGTCTATGTGTCCTCATGAGGAGTCACGTAGGCAAAGTTGCGCAGTGCTGTTGTCCTGCATCCTCAGATGGCACAGGCCATCGTCTCCTCTCCTCTTGGCACCACCCCTATCAAGCATCCTGGAAGCTCCTCCAGCTCTGCAGGCGATGTGATGTGTAAACCCGGGCTGGAGACAGTGAAGGTGCTGAAAGAAGAGAAAAGTTACAGTGGGAAGATATGAGGAAGAAGTGGGAGCCCTGAAAGAGGGTGTGTGGGATTGACCACTATCACAAAAAGTGTGGAAGAACAGAATATTACACCTCTTTACAGCCATTTTCACACCATGCACAATCTAACTCAAGTCATCTCAAAGTCTAGGGTGGAGGGAAAAGTAACCTGTTGATGAAAAAGAAGAACCAACAGCCTGGAAAAACATGGTATCTCCTTCCATCTCCTTTGGCTAGGTGGAACACAGCCACTGTATCTACCTGCTCAACTCCACTGCCCAAGTGCTGAAAAGGCATTTGCCTTCTTGTGGGGAAGGCGCTGCTGCTGGCCAATGGCTCTGGTGCCACAGAAGGGCTGGCTGGAGCTACCAGTCTAAAACGCTGCATTTTAAGTGGCTTTCTGGCAGGCAGTGCCAAACATTTGCAGAAGATGTTTTGAGAAGGGGGAAAAAAAAAAAAAGAAAGACTGTTCCCCTTTTTTAAGGTAATAAAAACATATTTGATTTGTATACAGTTTATATGTTTCATAAAAATGCTAATTACTCTCCAGAGCAGAGGAGAAACAGAGCCATTTTTTTTGCATCCCACCCTTCCCCCTGCACTACCCTTTATACTTTTATGACGCAGCATTTATTTAAGTCGGAATTGTGCCCAGCTTGTTCTGCCTTTCACATGGCACATCCTCCCCTGTCTTCCCACTCATAAAAAAAAAATAATAACTTTCAAATTTATTTCAGTGGAAATTTGGAAATAACATTATGAGGAAAAAAAAAAGCCTCCAAACATAAAGAACACAAAGACTCCAACACTGTCCCCCCTCCCTTTCCACAACTTTTTCCTTTGGTGCATAGATTTTTCCAAGGTCACCTCAGAGGCTTTTCCTAGTTGGCCATTAAAACAAAAAAAACGCCTGCCCCAAGAAGTGCATGAAGCCATCACTGTGGCTTGGACTGTTTCCCTGTGTACAGATGCCATGGGAGAAGAAGCAGGGCTGGGGGGGGACAGCTGATATTTTTCCAAGACTTTTTCTCTCACCAGAGGAGAAGGATGAAGATGGAGTGATGAGTGAGGTTCCGTTTGTCCAGCAGCATGAGTCACTCAGCAGCAGTTTCCGATACACACTTAAAAAAATTTTTTTTTCTTTCCATTACAGAATTTGGTGTCATTTATTCCTTCCTCCTCCTCAAGAAAAGAAAAGAAAAGAAAAAAAAAATCCCGCTACCGTTATGTCTAATTTATTCTGGGAAATTGTTTGAGGACCCACCAAACATGGCGCAGGAAGGGTGATTTGAAACACAATCCAAAATATAATCAGCTCTGGAAGCTTTTAAAGAGACTCCTTTAAGTCTGTGCCAAACCTTAAAGAAGGAAAATACTTCCACTAAATCCCTCCCACCATGAATGGGATCCTGTATGTCTGAGGCTTTTTATTGGTTGGGTGGTTTGGGGTTGTTGGTTGGTGTTTTTTTTTTTTTATATCAAAGATGTTACTCTTTCAAATAGGGTCTGAGCTCTGTGGCTTTTCGGGAGGCAGCAAATTCTTGCTCATCGGGTGTGCAGTGATCTGACACAGCCCTCCCCCACGCTGGGTCGCGTTCTCATGCTAAGATCTGGCTCCTGGAGCTTGAGCTGTTGTTTTTTT
The DNA here is from genome assembly GCA_033124195.1 of Coracias cyanogaster. Lineage (NCBI taxonomy): Eukaryota > Metazoa > Chordata > Aves > Coraciiformes > Coraciidae > Coracias > Coracias cyanogaster. The sequence goes on along the minus strand of JAVSBS010016422.1, from coordinate 10,545 downwards.
CTGGAAGCTGTTTTTTCCCCTCTTCACCCTTTAAAAGCAAAACTAAACAGAACTAAGCCTTTTAAGAAGAAGAAAAAAAAAAAGCCAAGCTTCACAGGGCCCAGAAACCCAGCCTGGTCTCCCTACTCCTGAAATATCCCCACTGTCTGTGGGTACAGGGTGGTGTTGCCTGCAAAACCTCCACCAGTTCCTCTGCAGCCGGCCAGCACCAGGACGTGGGGCAGGAGAAGGCCTCATCGGTGGGCAGAGGATATGCAGAAGACATCACTGTCATGGTCAAGACCACTCAATCAACAGTTTTATGAGCAACATACGGACATGCATGGCCACGTTGCTTCTTATCTCCCCCAAAGTAACCTTGTTTGGTCTTGCTCTAGATCTGAAACTGAGAAAAACCTGAGCTGTCTCTCTGCTGTGACTCTCCTGTATACCTTCAGACAGAGATGGACCAGGCTTTATATGGCGACTTTACCTATTCCACTGCGAAACAGGTCCCCCCCATTGGCAGAGAGCAAGGATGATTGCCGAGTTCATCTATTTATTTATTTTGATGGAAGAGTATTTCAGGGAGCTCTGGAAGCACTGTTGTATTTTATCTAGAGCAGGAGGTCTTGCTGTCCTGTAGCTCTTTCCTTCCAGCCACAGTTACATCCAGCTCTGGAAATGCATAACATTATTATTTCTCTCTTGCAACAAATGTCATTAATTCAGCTCCACAGCCTGTGCAGTATATTGATCCTCATTGTTTGTTCTTTCAGATGCCACATTTAGCTTCTGCTCCTCTCCCAAGTCTCAGTCTTAGCTCCACCAGTCCACTCTGCAGAGAGGGTAAACATGAAAACTTAGCAGCAGGAGAAGGCAGTGCTCTGGGAGCAGAAGTCTCCTTCCCGAGTTCAAAAGCCATGAGGAATAGGCTGCAGGGAAAATAACTGGAAGTTTGATTGGAGCGAACTCCATTTTGTCTGAATCTAGGCATACACCAGCGCCAAAGAAGGGACTCCATTGACAAGAAGGTCAGGGACCTCAAGGCATCCTACCCACAACAGCCTCATTCTTCACATGCCATGAGCATCTTCTCTTCTGCATTTCAACTTCTCTAGTGCAATCTTACCCAAAACTGGTAAGGCTCATCCTTGAACCAGTAACTCTTCTTCTCATACAGACCGGAAAGCCAGACAGGAACCCTGGCACCCTGACAGTGTTTTCTATTTAATTAATCTCCTTCTCCTAAGGGACAGCTGCAGTTCAAGTATTTTATCGCTGTTTCTCCTCATTCCCTCAGAGGAGCATGTGCTCTTGGACTGCACTGGCAGCTACACGTAACTAGCTGCAGCGGAAGGAAGCTGGCTGGAACCAGACCTTTCCTATCTGGGCACTGGGTGACTGGAGACCACAGTGTTTCACCTGCCCAGCCCATGGAGTGGCCTGGGCCACTGTGTCCCCCAAATCAGGCTCTGTGCCATGTGCCATGCCAGACACTGACTCGCTGCTTTCTACTTGGCTGCCCTTAAAACAGTTGGTCATTCAGGACCTCAAAGCAATCTCTGAGACCCCACGAGGAATACTCCCCCTCGGTTCTGATTTCCTGTTTACAATGACGTTTTGGGATGTGCTTCCAAGCCAGTGTTTTAATCCTTTCACTCGGCCACATTGATTTTGAATCATTCTAGTTTAAGTGTTACGAGTACCAAGACAAATATTTTTCATGAGTCTCAAACCACAAGTATCTTTATTGACCTTATTTTTAATTTCATCACAAATAATCCCAAGTTTAGCTTGACGGGATCTGTCTTCCATAAGGTACCAAGAGGCCTTCTAAGTCAGAATCAGCCACATGAAAGCAGCTGTTTAATGGGATTTCAAGGCAGCTCTGAAAGGAAGAGGTTCAGGCCACCAACCCCACAGTGAAAAAAGTGCATCATCCCCTCCAGGAATGCAACACAAACTGTTCTGGAATAAAACTGTACTCATCCACCTTTGCATTTCTTATGCATTAGGTTTCAGTAGCTGCCGAAACATAACTAGCAGTTCCCCAACACACAGAAACATTATTTATTAAAGGAAATTGGAGTAATCTCCCTGAACAGATCCAGTGGGAGGTGTCCCTGCAAGGGGGTTGGAACTAGATGATCTTTAAGGTCCCTTCCAACCCAAACCATTCTATGAATCTATAAACAGCCGGTGTGTCCACAGAGCAGAACCCAAGTGAAATCCAGAGCATTCAAGTACTGCAGACTCCAGGTACTGCCACATCCATCTACAGGTTTGTGGCTATTTGCAGCTCAAGACAGGTTCAGTGCAAACTGAATGGCCAGTTCTCTACACACAGGAATAAGGCATGGGATTTTCTGTAAAGGCAACTTTCAGCAAGAAGCTCAATGTATTTTTCTTCCCCATTTGATAAAAGTTGTGATTGAAAGCTCCATCGTGACCCAGCAGAATTGTTTTTTGAATCTGTGGAGGAACCCAGTTTAAACATCCTAGGCTAAAGTGAAAAGGAAGCCAAGCTCACATCAGGTTTTGTGTGCCAAATCTCACCATATAGACATGTGCAATTATGGAACTTCCTGAAAGATATTTTTGCTAGAAAGAGGGAAGGATAAAGGTTTCATGGGACTCTGAAGAACCTCATGAAAGGATGCAGGATCATAACCAAACAACCTACTGAGTGGGGAAAGAAAACCACGTGCCCATTTTCAGGTGGCAATCAAAGTCTGAGCTCTCAAATATCCGTGATATATGGGGTCTCTCTATGCTGTGTGTGCCAGCATAGCTTTGTTTAAGCACTGATTATACCTGGAGGCAGCAGGCCATGTGTGCCTTGCAGTAGATTTGGTGTTTCTGGCATGAAACCTCTCATTCATTCCCAGGAAAAAAAATACATTTTTTTTACAACAGTGTGCTCTAATCTAAAGTTCTCTGGCCTCCCCCTAAAATGTCAGCACTTCTGGTCAACTGCTCAGTATCACTAAAAGAGAGCTGGAACCTCTCCCAGTGCAAGTGCCCACATCTCACGCCCTGCGGGGCCCTGGGATAGGCAGAGTTTCTTCAGCTTTCATTATGTTCCAATGTGCTCACTCATACAGTTGTTTGTGACCTTTTTTTAAGAGTGAGGGTTTTTGCTGCCTTTTTTTTTTTTTCCTGATCCTCATGAACCCTAATTATGAATCCAAGGTCATTATCAGCGATGTCAATTATACAATGGCTGAGCAGCTGCTCCCCCTGTTGCTGGCCTAATAGTGCCATGTTGAAGTAGACAGCAGAATTTCTTGTGCCATTTAAAATTTGCTATATCATGAGTTTCCTTTCAATTGCAAAAGCAGAAAAACAGCTTGAGTACTTTTCCTCCTACATCTTTACTTCAAGCTGCTTTTACAGTCCTCAGTACATCCTTCAGCATCTCCTGCCTTAAATACATATCTCAAGGGGAATAAAGGAGAATTTAACAAAGAAAAATTTTCCCCAGATGGTACCCAAAGTCATCCACAAACATGAAGACAGGATCTGCTTTAAAATAAACTCTATTGGCGATTTTCAGCTGTGGGAGTGTAGGGCATGTGGCCATTCACAAGTTACAAAGTGCTGTACTCAGTGCTAAAATACAACTACTTCAGGGTAGGAACTCGGAGGCAGCTTACTAGAGCAGAGCAGCAACAGATAAAAATTTTGGTACAGGAAGCAAGGCAGTATTTAGCGTGCAACTGGAATGAAAAGGAGCCTTTCTTCACCCTGATACATAACAATTTCAATAACTAGAGGGAGGTAGCCCCAACAGCAAACTATCACAGTTATCAGTTTCCTGTTGTGTGTGCAGGGTGAGGAGTGTGGTGTGCCACATCCCACCATGGAGGAAGTGTTAACAAGCACTGGCTTTTTCATGACAGGCATATAACTAGGAAATATCAAAGGAGACCTTACTCTTCCCCTTTCACATCTTCTGCTTACTTTTTCCTTCTTCATCTTGGGAGATAAAAGAAGCTAGCTGAAGTTACAGGGGATGACCTCCTCTGTGACTTCCCTTGCAAGGTGACATACACCATCACCACTGGGAAACAGCTATTTGCCAAACCATAAATTTGTGGAGGAATCTGCTTCAGAGTCTCTTTTATGTAAAGCAATGCTAACATGATGTTGTACAGAGGAATATGGCTGTCTTTTAGACTGCACATCAGATGTTCATAAACAGGTATCTCTTTTACTGAACAGCTACTGGCTTCATCTTCCCCCTAGCCTCCTTACTTCCCATTCCCAATTTCTGCCTTGCAAACCTCCTGCTGGGGTCTGACACTAAAGTTGGGCTCTTTCTTACCAAGTAGTATCCCCAGAAAGCAAAATCAGTGGGCCAATTAATCCTCATGTTGATAGTTGCACAGTCCTATCAGTCCTATCTCTGTCCCTGCCTTTGCTGTGCCCCCTCTTACTGTACTAATGAGGATAGAAAGCAAATTTTAAAACCTTGCCACTGTCAGTGCAGCCAGCATCTATGACTCAGAACACACAGAGGCTGCAGAGCTGGTGAGTAAGATGGAGCTTTTTTTCTCCCCACACCCTCCCTTTTCTTTTAAAATAGTCACATTAGAGAATAGAAAAACTTCAAAAGAATTTGACTCTTTCTCAAAATTACTACATGATTAAGGATTTCTGCTGTAGCCACCTTTTCAGCTAACTCCAGTGATAGATGGGGTTCTCCTTACTGCCAGTTATGCATGGTCTAAGCGCTCTAAGCTTAAACACCTCCCTGAAGCCCTTCAGGTTTGCACATCTGGCCTTTAACCATGTGAGATCCAGAACTCTTGATGTCTTCAGACTTGGAGAACTTCCTGCTTAGGCCAAGGGGATGCTGTCAAAATAGGCTTCTTCACTGAGTGACTCAGTGCTGCTTTCAGTCCTTGCCAGAAGCCAAGTACAGAGGCATGAGGAAAACAAACAGAAGTTACTGAAGCATTTCAGACTTTTCAGAAAAGTTTAGTTCAGCTTTAATTCCAGTAAAGCTCAGAGAAGGATCAAAAAGAAAAATATTTCCTAACCAAATTTCCCCTGCAAACACTCTTAGTAGACAAGCATGTGTAAATTTTACAACGGTTTTGCATTTCTGGTCAGGACCTATGAGGTTCCACGTCTGGATGGGAAGGACAATGCACATACAGAACACATGGAAAAACTCCCTGTAGATAACCAGCTCAAGTTTTGCCCTCAGCCCTACTCCCACAGCCAACAGACTTCCCTGGAATTCCATAAGTGTTTCAGAGGAGAATTCAGACTTTCTCCACCCCCCCACCCCCCCCCCCCTTTTTTTTCTTTTCCCTGTTGTTTTTGAAGCACTATAATCACTTTACAGAGGAGCCAGGCAGACACCAAAGGCTGCACGCACACAAGCATGCTTGCTGGGAATACTCCCCCAGGAGTGCTCAGCTTGGATCTGGGCAGCTTTTCATAAAATCCAAATAGTAGAATACCAGTTTTGAAAACAAAATAGTCCAAATATATTTCAGTGTAAAAAACAAAGCTACATTTGCCTGAAGTTAGAGAAAAAAGTTAAACCCCAGACATGCTTACAAAATACTTCCATGCCAGAGCCTATCTTGGATCTGTACTCACATACTTCTTCCTAGGTTGTTTGTGATTAATATCAGTTTGACCATGGGGAAAGGGAACCATCAGATACATCATCACCTTCTTCCCTCCTGTCTCTCCCCAGAAAAAGTACCATAGCTCAAAGTAGGACAGCAAAGCAATAACAAAGTCACCCTCCAAGCCTGTGATAATGCCACAGTGGAAAATAATACAACAAAAATGTTGATAGGCTATGTAAACCAACAATTTAACCTAATCTGGGACATAGAACACTGAAATATCTTCTTCATGATACAGTTATTTCACAACACCACTGAACAGCAAAGAGAAGTTCAAGTCCCTGAGAGTACTGTTACAATGATATTATTTTAACTTTGACCTTTTAAAATTTCTCTTAAATATAACTGTCTACTTCATGGGGTTTATGACGCTGTGATCTGGAATAATTCAGCCAGCCTACTGTTTATTTTTAAACCATGCATTTGTTATACATATATACGCACAAACTCAAATCCATCTTAGTGAGAATGCCCTAGTCTTTAAAATTACCAAGAAAGCACACAACTACACATGCAGCTCTACCCTACAAACCCAGCAAGAACACAGGCTCTGCGGTTGGATGCAGCTACAGCACCTATAGCCACAGCTGGGCCAGGGTCCAGACACACGCTCAGCCCACCCCCTCCCATCAGTTCACCAACACCATAACATCGCTCAGCACACACAGCCGCAGAGAAGGGTGGTCGCTGCCCCTCTGCAGATTTATCTTGATCAAGAGGCTATCTGCAGGCTGGTTAATCCATGCAGACAGTAACCAGTAATAACATACCTTAATTGCAAGCTAACGGCTTTAAACACAGCTGTGCACAGGGCCTCTCTGAAATTCAGCAGTACAGCAAATCTCAGATGGTTTTTTGTTCTGTCTTTATAGTTATTCAGAGCAGAAGAAGCATTTATTTTCCCCCTCATAATTCAAAAATTTAAAGTCTCCCATTATTCAAACTAGTTAAGGAAGCAACCTGTAAGTTCTCTGAAAAAGCCACAACATGCAAAATCCAAGGGTTACAAATTTAATGAAAGCTTTAGGCTATCTTCCTTATGAGGGACAAGAAGAGTTAACTCTGGCTTTTAGACAAAATAGAGCCTCTGATTCATCATTGCACCAACTAACTAGCACAGTAAGACCAATTTAGGCAGTTTCTAACAGACTACAGAACCCAAACCAGTCAACAAAATTAAACCAAAACCTTGTGCTTCTGGGGGAGATTCTGACCCAGCCATAAAACAGCAACTGCAAGTTTTTCAGTCACTGTCTGCAAGCTCACACGCCCCTCATCAAACTTGCTGGAGATCCAGAAGACAACTTTAATTCATTCTCCCAATTAAATAGCTCGTTTGGATCTAATACGACGTTTATTGACTCCTGGGCCTGTATTGATTCTGAATAGGCCATAGCTAAGGTTTAGTAAATGCCTTGGAGATAAATCAGCATGCAGGTAATAAACTGGAGATCACATAAGCAAACATTACTTAATTATATTCCTATTAATATATTGAGTCTGTAAAGAATTTTTGAGGCATTTAATTTTCAATTTGACAAGCTAATCTAGGGGTAGTTAATGACGAACCAGTAAATTGTTAAAAAAATACAGACACTTAATAAGTCTCCTAACTGATACTGAATTAACTTGCTTTAGCTGTCTGGTTAAATAGACAGCAGTTAATTACAGAGCGCTTAAACAGTCTCACAGTTTTAATATATGACCCTTTTTGCTGTGCAGTAACCATGCAGCAGGAGACACGGGGCTTTCTCCATGTATTTTCTTCAGATGGCTGAATTACTTGCTGATGCAACCACTGTGTCTTAGTAAGATTCAGCTGTTAGGCCTTTATTATTTACAAGTGCAATGGATCACCACCTCTCCTTAGTGACCAGAAGTCACTGTGTGTGTTAGTCCCTGCAGGATTAACCACAAAAGAGGAATTTTTCACTTGTAGGAGGGGTAACACTTTGGAAATGGAAGGTGGTCATCATGAAGCTCCAACTGGTCCCTGGACAGGCAGAGACATCCTGGCTAGCCATGAATGTCTGAATATTGTTGTCTAGATAGTAATGTATATCCAAGAAATGCTTTACCCAGTGCTAAGTGCAGCTCCTTCTTTGGATAAAATCTGACACTTCACTGCAACAACTGGTTCAGCAGTGACTCATACAAAGATTAACACTTGCCATAGCGTTTGGGGAGCATAAAAAAAAAAAGAAAAAGAAAAAGAAATAACCACAAAGGCAAAGGAGCCAGCAAAGGCAGCACCAAAGACAAGCATTAAGAGTTCATCCCAGAGGTTAACGAATAAGGGTAACAAATATTAATAACTGTGACACCTTCTCTAGGAATTGCCTCTAGCTGCACTAAGGAAGTGCAGCTTCCTCGAGCTGGGGAAGTCTTGGCAGTAGTTTGAAATGTAAAACACTGCTGATAATCCTGGGTTGTGCATGAATAAAACATAGTAGATCCTTAATCAGTTGGAGAAAATACATGCAGGTCCTGTAAGAAAAAGACATTTTAGGAAGTAGAGGCGATGTTGCTTGACTCCAGGAGTTCAAAGGCCCTGGAGTCATCAGTCTCTCCTATCACTAGCTTAAAGAGAAAGTTTCAAGGGGTGGTTCCTTTAATATATTTACTTTGGGGAGCCCTTAAGGATCAAGCTTTTTTCCCTCAGTAATTAGGCAGCCTAAAAGCCCTTTCTGCAAAAATAAGTAAAAACATTCATGCAATAGCACAAATCCAGGAAGAAAGGCTTAAAAAAGCCACCAAATGTTATGAGAATGAAAAACTTACATGGAAACCCGAGGGACCCTTACTCAGCCAGACATTTGTATGACAGTGCAGTGACACTAGCAATATCATTCTGCTCTTAACATTATTAGCAGCTGTGTTAGTGTTAAGTAGCAGAGCTAGTGGGCAGCCCTTCCATCACAGCCTCCTCAAGGTACAAATTCAGGGGAGACAAACCCTCATGCTGGGAATGAAGAAGTCATAATGAAGTCTGTGTCTCTAGCTGCTATATTTAAGTCACGTCATGCTCCTCAGAGCTAGGCCAAGAAACACTGAGCAAGGTTGTTGCAAGGCACAGTTCCCAAGGTATCATTATCCAGTTTCACCCAAGGGAGAAGAAAAGCATTCTGCCATCTCTGGTTTGCCGGCTGGGGCTGGGCTGAGGGCAGCTTGGACACCTGAGGAAGCTCTGTTGGCCACTGAGGACACAGCCATCTTCAGCTTGAGCAGACATGCTTAACTCTTCCTGCAAGCTTGTTCTCCCCAAGGAAGGCATGAAGAGCCATAAGGAGTCCTTGCTACCTCCAAAGTATTGGTTGCTACATGTTTATCCGTGACACAGAGGGAGGGAAAGGACCACGTCTTCAAACCTGGGTGTTCCTAGGTCTTGCCCTTCAGCTGCTGCAGACTTAGCACTGATTTCTCATCCAGTGAGCAGTGACCTCCCTGCAAAGAGGCACCTCTGCCGTTTTAGGGCAAATCATGACATCTATACTAATGCATGAACTCAGAGACAGAGGGCAGTAGTTGAGGCTGGAAAGCATGCATAGCCCTTCAGCTGGTGATGGAACCATGGCTGATTCACAGACCATTCCCTCAACAGGGCAAAGAGGGGAAGCAGAGCTGAGTTTAACCCCTCACTTACTGAAAGAGAAGGCAGTTCTTGCCCCATACTGACACCAAGCCAGCCAAGGTCACTGGCAGGGCTGTGCGCTGCAGGATACTTGCTCATGCCCAGTTGTTTTGGCCATGCCATTAGAAAAAAACATTTTGCCAGAGGTGTTGTCAGATTTACCACCAGCTCTGCATGTGGAATTCAGCACATGCACCACCAACGTGCTGCGGTGTTTTTCAGAAACCACTTTTGGTCCCAGCACCCCTTGGGATGTCTAGAAACAGTCCCCCACTGTACGCCAAGAAGCACAAGCATGGCCTATGGTGTTTCTGGGCTGGCTGGTAATGGAGTGGTTGGTCATGGCATGCAGCTGTGCTGTGGCCTAGGAGATCGGCTGGCAGCCATGGCCCTCTTAGGTTCCTTGGCCTGTACTGCTGTGGGCCACAGCCAGCTGAAAGCTGTTGTCCTGCTCTCTAAGAGCTGAGGTGCGTCCTCTCCAAGAGATTCCTCTGACCTATCCCCACAGGCTCCTTCTTTGTGATTCCTGCTCAGAGCACACAAGATGATCCCATTGCCACAGGGTGGGCAGGTGCCCTGCCCTGCCTTGCCCTGCTAGGGCTGCAGAGGTGGACTGTGTGTGCCACCAGACCTTCACCTCTTCTCCCCAGCCTGTATGAGCATTCCAGCCTTCTCCTCGTGCCCCAGATGGTTGCCGGGGTTTCTCTTTGGCTGCTGCTTTTGGGCCCAGCTGCGGGAGGGCTCTGCTCCAACACAGGCTCAGCTGGGCTAGCACAATGGGAAAACAAAGGCCCGCTCGCTGGGGATCTAAGCCTTTTCAGTCCCGTTTCCTTTTCCGATGCTTTCATTTCCTCTGAGTGAAATGCTGCTGAAAGGAGGACAGTGTGGCTGTGGCTGCTGCCACGGGCATGGGGGCTTGGATGTCACTGGCTGCTCCTTCATCTGGGTCAGTGATTTCAAAGGGGCCTTCACTCAGCTTCTGCCTTAGAGATAATATTTCTTCTATAAAGTCTTACAGAGGGAATTGGTAGAGACCCGAGCTCGCTCTACCTTAGAAACAGCCGACTTTGCCTGGCTGTTCCTGTTCCTACAACGGATCTCAGCAGAGGTGCTGGACACCCTAGAGCAAGCACAGGCAAGAAGGAGCCTAGCAGAGGCTTCTTGGTTTTTCACATTTGCTCTACAGTCTTCCAGGCACCCAGCAAACCTAAGGAACCATTCAGGGAAATCGGGAGGAATTGGGGTAGTTTGCACTTTGGCGACCATGGTGTGGGGTAGGAA